>JACMIG010003524.1:0-12032 GCA_014805385.1 Levipalatum texanum | reverse complement strand
GATTTTCTCCTATTTTTCTGCAAGGGAACTTCGACCATCCAAAATTGCGATTGTGCAGTGGGGTGGACCCTCAACAACCTCCACCACCTAGAAAGTTGCTACGAGCAACTTCACTATCTAGATCCCTCGGAATTTCATTTTGGTCAATTTTTTCATAGAACCCGTGATATTGATACATGACGAATACCTGTTCCATGATCTCTTGTTTGACATTTCGTCCGTAAACCTTGAGAACACTCGCTAACCAGTCGGCACCTCTGCTATGTAGATTCTGACTGAAATACTTGTTAATGGCAGACTACATACGGAAATTACGTAAAGTTCGAGGAGCATTCCAAGAGAATATCGGCACACAACTCCGCTCCTGGCCCACAATCTTTTCTGTGAAATATTGGAGATACATAGTTTTGTCGGGAATGAAACTAACAGCTTGTTGAAACAGCTCATTACAAACAACAACTCGCTGGAGTCGGGAGATCCGAAAGCCAGTGTTGGGCGTAAGTTTTGGAGCTGAAACACAATTGTTTCTTTTAAAAGTAGCTGGCGAATCAGACGCTAGTTGAGCACATTGATTGTTCACGATGCGTTTTCTATAACGCCCAACGCACCCTGACGAGGTCGTTGGCAGAGAGGCAATCTTCGACTTTGGTGGTGAGCTGCGGCGAATTTTTGCTCGATCCAGACATCTCTGAAGATTGAAAATTTGCGAGGTTCAGAAAAAGAAAACATTAATTACTGGCGAAAAAACAAAAACATTCCTAAATCAGCACCTAGACTTTTTATATGTCAAACAATTAATACATATGTCAAATTGCAAAACCAAAAAGAAACACTCAATTCGAAACTTTTTCATTACTCACGAATGTTCATGCTCGGGCGCGAGAAAGATCCTTCGATAAAATCGTATTGTTGGAGGAAAAATCGTTCCGGAGTATACGCTCATCGCCCTCATGACGGAAAGAGAAAAGAGATGCGTCTACTCAGTGTGAAGAGGTGAGCGGAATCTGGAGGAGGTGCGGGAGTGAGGAAACAGTTCCTTTTATGTGTCGGCCCGCCCTTGTCAGATCGGTTAGAGATGTCTTTCTCCACTGTTCTCTCGTTTCTCTAGCCTGTCTTGTGGTTAGAGAACCGAGATAACAGGCCGATCGGAACTCGAAGAGGAGCAGCTTCTGCAAACCTATATCGTTCCTAGCTTCGCGAAACTGTGAACATATCAGTGTTGATCAATTGGGTCGTGTCGACGACGAAATGAGAGTTTGGAGCTGTATGTTAATTCAGCGCACGGATCGTTTATCGCACTCCTTCTATAAAAACTCATATTTTCAAAAAAATCGTTTCTGTCTGGTTGTCCCGTTAAATATATTTTTTAAATATTATTTTTTAAAAAACTATTTCATTTTTTTAAGCATTTTTTGTGAATATTTTGCCATCAAGTATGACACTGAAGGACGATGAAGATTTATCAAAAAAGCATAGAATACGTAACGAAAGCGAAACATGCACAGAAGTGTGAAGAAGATGAGAGAGCAATAGTGTGATCAATGGATTCACATTAGAATACATTTACATCGTCGACAAGGACAATAGAATTTCAAGCGTACGTCTCCGCTGTACCGTCTGGAATACAGCATATTATTGTGGAGGTGCCGAAACCATTTAGCATTCCAATCCCACCTGTGGCATGCACATAAAATAACATAAGAGGCATGCAACTAAATAGCATGGTGTACTAAATTTAGCGTGCCTGTAAAGCGCACTTCGTGCACACGGCGAGATTTACTACACCATACTTTTTAGTTGCACCCATGTTATATATCAACATTCCCTCACCTCCTGCCGCTTCTGCAATTCGCCGACGGGCAGGGAAAACATATTGCTGTTTCTTCTGCCCTTCGCTTTGATGTTTCTGAAGCTCATTTTGGATAATCCTTTACTACTGAACTCTTAATTTGCGGCTTTATTTAGCCTGACAAATAATCCTATTCGAAGTGAAAATGACAAGAATTCAAAAATACTTGGAATTTTAAACGTTGACTCGTGTTTTCTTCAAGATTACCTCGAAACTGCAACAGAAAATGGACACTTCTGAAGGTTTGCAATGGCGTCTTCTTCAATTTGAATCCGATAAATCTTTGCGACGAAATCTGCGCGGAGAATCACTGAGATGATGCCGAGATCGGCAAGGTAGTGTCTCGGCCGGTCGGGATGCTGTTCGAATGACTCGTTCACAATGCGGAGCAGGGATATCGAAATTCGCGGACGGGAAATCCTCTTCTAAAAATGGAGGGGGCTCCGCTTCTCCAGATGCACAGTGGAGCACCAAAATGAGGCGCATTCCTACGGAAAATGTACCCTTTAGTCTATCGCCGTTCGATTACCAGATTGTATCTGAAACGGCTGGTAACGCGATAAAATGCACCAGCTATGTTCGTTTCCTTCCATATCCCGCACTATTGAATACTACAGGCCACATAGACAAAAACTGATCACGGTACAGTTTGGTGTGTGTTTCACCAAGTTTTTTTTCAGTGAACGTCCAGTTTTTTGTTTTAGCGCACATTTATCATGCTGCTATTGTCGGCGAAATTGACGTTCCGGACAGTACGCTCATCACCTTGCGATCTCTCTCCACTGCTCTCGTTTCTCTAACCGCCAGACAACGAGAGAACAGTGGAGAGAGATCGCAAGGTGATGAGATGGCTGTGTTTTACCGTGAAAAGTGATGATGGCATGCGAATGTAAGCAGTCGACGAATACACGCACTCTAAGTATACACACTCTAGTGCCATTTGGACGATTCGCTCGTGCTGTGCCTAAATCGTGCGATTGGAACCTTTAATACAGTACCGCCCAAAAGTATGTGAACATTTTTTCGACTCTGGTTCATCTGGATTGGACCATTTTCGGCTGAGATATGAAGAGTCGTAAAAGTGTTCACATACTTTTGGGCGGTACTGTATATTGGAGGTTTATATAAAAAAAGTTCGGCGTAGTAAACTTCGCCTGCCTGAAAAGTGCACTGATTAAGTGCACTTTACCGGCATGGTAAGTTTTCTACACCGAACATTTCATTTTATCCCCGGAAATTTTGTTGAAGAATTAAAGTTCCTGTGAATAGGCTCATCGACACTACTAGAATCAACCTGTATTGCAGCTGGCCACTGATTTTTTTGCCAATGTGATTTCGGCGAAAAGCAGCGTATTTTGCAAGAGCGAACGTCCCGTTCCGTATACCAATATATCCTAAGGATGCGTAATGTCCGTCTTTTACGTACTATGGGTGATGCAGTTTCCATGGTCCGGAAGATGCGTTGTTCTTGCCGAGTCTAAATAACGAAATTAATTAATTGGCTAATAGGGAATAATAGGCAAATAGGTTGTATAATAATTTAAAAGGCTAATAGGCTAAGAAAATTCAAGAAGGAGTAGGAGCAAGATTCCGGTCCGTAAAGTAGCTGTGGCTATTGTGGCCAAAATATTCTAAAAAAAAAAAGACGACGACGTACAATTGTTCTGCCGGCGTAACATTCAATTATCAAGTTCTCAATCTTATCCATCTGTTCCACACAGCCCTTTCGAGCAGCAGTGCTGTGAAGCAGAGACTGCAATATTGAAGAATAATTTTCGTAACATTTCGACAATTTTAAGGGTGAAATTAGCCAAATTTCGTCACATTTATAGTGTACAATTTTACAGTAAATAGCACTCACGGCCCAATCAATCAATTGTTGTGGCGAATTCGCTATTCTCGGCAATTGTTTCACTGTAATCAGTTCAAAAGCCTGAGAGAACGCACAAACCATTTGCGATATCTCACATTTAAATCACGGTTCTTTAGATTCTGACTGAAATTTTAATTTATTAAAAATTGCAGAGAAAAATTTACGCAAAGTTCGAGGAGCATTCCATGAGAATTTCGGCACACAGTTCTTCTCCTGGTGCGCAATCTTTTCTGTGAAAGTTGGGAGATGACTTTGCCGGGATGGAAACTGACAGCCTCTTAAAAGCTTTCGTCAAAAACAAAAAATCGCAAGAGTCGGGTGATCCAAAAGCCAGTGTCGGGCGTAGGTTGTCGAGCTAAATAATTGTTTCTTTTACAAATCATCTCTGCGTTAGGCATGAGTAAAAGAGATTGATTGTGAACGATAATATCTCATGTTTAGCGCCACTCGCCCCAGAAAACATGTTCATAAATTATTAATAATAGGGCTTGAAAATCATTTCTCGGCCTGCTCACCTTGACGAGGTCGTCGGCGGAGAGGCAGTCTTCGATTCTTCGCGTGCGCTGCGGCGAGCCCATGTCCGATCCGCATCACTTTAATACCGGACAATATACCGGACATAGTATTATAGGTAGTTCTGCTACGATAGCAACTCACTTGATAAACGCATAACGAAAAGTTCCTTACCCTTTGCTCAGCCTCCAAGTCGCAGGCGTTTAGAGCCACCATGTAGTAAGCGGTAACGAAACGTACATCCCTCGCTTTAACACATCTGACATTGAATATAATGTTGTGTTGCCGCCCAACCTTTATAATTTAAAAGCGGGAGTAGGAGGAACTTTTTCAGATTACTGTCATAATGGAAATCCTGCCAGACGCAGGCAAAAGTCCAATAAGACTCACAATCAGGCTAAACTTCACATTTGCAACATTTGCACCAGCCATTTTAATCTTTCTCCTACTCCTTCCTTAAATGTTTCTCTTGGAATAAAAGTAATACCTCGCAACGGCGACAGAGAATGGACATTTCTCTTGTTTTTCATTTTTTGTGAATGCCCGATATCTGAATAACTCAAGCAGAGAAAGGCCGAGACGACTCCAAGATCGGCAATGAAGTTTTTCGGACAGTTGTTATGAGGTTTGATGGCCTTGGGAATGAAGAAGAGAAAGGAATATTGCAAGCCGACATGAGATCGGGGCGAATACGCGCGTTCCAGGGCCATCTGGACGATCTGTTCGTGATCTACCTAAACGCATAGAGATTATTATTCCAATCCCAAGAGTTGCGTTTTCGATTTCGGCGAGTTGTGCGTGTGAAAATAGTTATAGAAGAAGTATGAGTAAGATTCCGTATCCGAAAAACAGATGTGAAAAAAACAGGTTGCTCCTACTCCTTCTTTAATACACCACGTTAGCGGCAAAATTCTCCGTTGATACGATCTATCGATATGGTATAAGTATTTTGTTCTCACATTCGTGGTACGGACAAAGCACAAACCCGGCAATCGTTTTGGTGCTGCACGTAATATTTATAAATCATGCACTCGATGCGTTCCATGTTAGAAACGCTTCCGTTTCGAGCTGCTGTGGTGTGAAGGGCATACTGGAAAAAGAAGGATCACGGTATCCAATTCAAAGGAGGAGTAGAAGCGGCACTTTTACCACCTTGTCTAGTAACTAATACAGACCAGACAAAGGAAAAAAATGAGACGTTTTACCGCACAAACATCTATTTTACGAAGTGCCGCACCATCATATATTTTACGATCGTACTCATACTCCTGCTACATGAAAACTAGCTAATATCGGCGACCCAAACGTGTATAAATTCGCGATCCGCCCAATCTGTTCTCTCTGTATTGAAACCCGATTTCTCTCGGTGTCTGCCAAAGACAAGGTTGGTTCGCCGATAATAATTCACCTCCCATTTCGTAAAATTAAGGATGTCGCAAATTTTCTCACAGCCCAATCGAAAAATTCTTGTTCCGTAGTCGCTACGAGCAGCAGAATGTCCACTGAAAGCATTTCTTGAATAGAACATATGCAGAAAAAAGATGGAAATTTTATATTTCTCACCGAATATCTCCCTAAATAAACAAATAAAAAATCACTATCTAGGAATGAAAGATAGATTAATGTATTTGCGACAAATGTAAGTTTACCCAGATAATTCAGATATGCAAAAATTTTCACTGAGCAGAATTCATCTTTGTAACGTTGGTGCAACTCCTTTGTGAGAACCTGAAAATTCCGTTTGGAAATTCCCGTGAACGAACTAATTGTTTATGTTAAATAATTGAATCGATTGGATAATCCAGCGCTGTTGAGAACAGTTTTTCGATCATCCAGCAAAAGTTGGTCGAATATTTGCTCGACTTGAACACATATCTCCCGATTGAGCTGAAAACTATTGAATATCAAAATGCAACAGTTACAAAGGTTGTGAAGAACCATTCTAACACTTCGTAGAAGGTCAACGCTTAGCACCTAGCGTCGAGTGCAATAGTAATCGAATAGTTATGGCAAATTTCGAATCGAGTACGTAGACAAATTTACGTTTAGTTTATGCGAAATTTAGTATTTTAATACTTTTAACACAAGCATATTCATAACTGTCAAACCTGCATTCGAATCTTTTCCTCGATCTTGTTGGAAGAATTCATGTGTTTGCAAACCAAGTAATATGAGATGTTTCGCAATACCGGAGATTCTCACTTAAATCCTCACTTACGGAACGACCTATAAACTCACATCAATCTCGAGCCACATTCTTGAAGTATTTCAGCAATTAATACTTCTCCTTCGCAATATCCTTTCCTGCACTGATTTCGTCGCTACATACATTGTATTCAGACTCACAGCTGACTGAAGCAGTTAGTTAAATCCAACCAGTCAATGCGCGACGGATTATCCTTTGCGAGTTTCTGACGCAGGTTGTTAAGCTGAAAAGTCATTGAAAATGCCATGCCACCAAATCTTTAAGCATATTTGCAGCACACATTTGGAAAACAGTTTGACGAAGGAGTGGGAGCAACTTTGAAACCACAGTGTGAGTGCATTTTCCCATATGTCCATGTAATGAACTGCTGCATTTCAATACAAAAACGTACGGGTAAATGTACTTCCATTATGGTTAACATGGTGCTAAAAAGCTGCTCCTATTTCTTCTTTAAAGAATGTCCTGCTGGATGTTTTGGCATTTGGCATGGTGCATTAGACCATACTTTGATGCATTTAATATTGTATGGGGCACGTACAATACTAAGCTTTTGTATTAAAGGAGGGGTAAACTGACTTTTCAACTTCCCAAACGAGCCGTGCCATGACCTTCCTCTCATCATGGGCTTTACGAAAAACATAATTTTGATGTATAAAAGTCAAATTTCGGCCAGAAAAACGGCAAAAACAAAGTTATTGGGCTCCCCTGTTTCAGGCAACGGCGGAAAATTTGAAAAATCCTACTGTAGCTTGTATTGGCAGCGTGCCAAATCGACATGACAATGATTTCTACTAACACTGCGATGATCCTGATATAGTTTTTTTTTGTATTTTTAAGTGCTTGAAAATCGAGCATCATTTGAACCATGAGAGTCGGTTTACCCCTCCTTTAAAGGTAAAGAAAAATTTAAAGATGCTACTCGCCTGCTGAAGTCGGTTCTTGGAGATGCATTCTTCAATTGTACGTGATTTGTGCATTGCGAACGGTCCACGATTGCGAATTGCTGAGCGAGATTCTCACTACAAAAAAATAAATAATTATGTACTTCTGGAGACGACTATCTAAAAAAATTAGAAAATAAAAAACGTGGCTTTTCTCAAAAGAAAATTCCGCATGCGAATGTTCACGACCGGGTGCGAAATGAAATGTTCGATTGTTCTCTCTACTCAATAAGCTCGCGAATCTTTCGACTCAAGTAGATGCGAAACTATTTTACTGCGCGCTCTTGATAAACTTTTGGCTTCAGTCAATTTGAGACAATCTCACCGAACTTGCAGAACACACGGGCGGTTGTTATCTAATCGTATTCTAAGCGGTCGTATCGCATGCCAGGATTGCGATTGCACCATTCTTACTGCGTTTAGAGAGGAGGGCGACCAGCGTCTTTTCCGTATGGTTCATTCTGTCGACAATATGTGTTTGTGGTGTGTTGTATGTTTGCTGCTTTGTATTAACAATAAGTTTTATGAAGTTGATGTGCATTGCTATTGTCTTTCATGGGAACGACAGAAACTTCCTGAATTGTTGTTATCTGCTGGAAAAAAGTCAAATATTTTAATAGTAGCGGACAAATGAGATACTGTAGTACAAGCTTACTAGCTACATGATAGTGATAACATATGTTTTAACAAGAGCGCAAAATCAAGAAACAAAAGCTGTGAAATAAGGTTAGTGGTCAAAGACACATCAAAACGATTCCACATCCTCCTCTACGAAACCACCTTGGCGAAAGACCTGATCAGGTGTTTGTAGTCAAAGTGGCCTAGAATTTCGTGACGAAAGGTGATTTTTTCGATAGATGACCTATCATTCCAGACTTTGCAATCACCTGACCTGTGAAAAGACCTAATTTGTCAACACTACAATGCAAAAATAGTATGCCAAGAAGTTCCAGACAGTGTTCGTAAACTCAAGTGTTTTCATTACTGACAAACCTGCTTTCGAATATTTTCCCCAATCTTCGTAGAAGAACTCAACGTGTATGCAAGCCAGGTAATATGAGACGGTTCGTTATGCCGGAGATTCTTTCTAAATAGTTCTGTATGGAGCGATCTGGAAAAACTCACACGAATTTCGAGCCGCATTCTTGAAGTATTTCAGCAATTAATACTTCTCCTTCGCAATTTCCTTTCCTGCACTGATTTCGTCGTTATATTGAATTCAGACTCACAGCTGACTGAAGCAGTGAGTTAAATCCACCCAGTCAATGCACGACGGAATATCCTTTGTGAGCTTCTGACGCAGGTTGCTGAGCTGAAAAAAATTGAAGACGCCATGGCAAACGATTTTGCCAAAAGTATAGAATATGTGTCATTTCTTGGCTGAGATATACGGAATGGAAATTTCTGCAATCGGAACGGAAAAAGGAATGCTTGGGGCAAGGCATAATATTAAGCTTTCGAATTGAAGACAAAACAAATTGTAGCAAAAGGCTGCTCACCTTATAAAGTACATACTTGGAGATGGGTTCTTCAAGTGTATGTGATTGATGCATTGATTTGTTGTCCTTGACTGTTTTGGGCTTCACTAGGGTGTCCTTCACTATATTCCAATTAGACATCTCGAAAGGTTCAAGATCCTTAAAACAAAAGTTAAATAATCGTATATTAGGGAGTATTTCTGGAGATAACTGCTTAAAATAACTGCAAATAACAAATTTAGCTCTTCTCAAATCTAAATTCCGTTTGCGAATGTTCGCAACCCGGTGCGAAATGAAATTTTCGATTGCACTCCCTACTCAATAAGACTTCGAAACTTCAAGAAGCTGCGAGTACTCTTATACAGCGCGCGCTTTTCAAACTCTATGAGTTCCAATCAATTTGAGAACATTTCGAACATGCGGAACTACGGTCAACAATGATTTCAACTAAACTTGTGCAGTGCAATCACTGCAGACGCGATGCGCACATCGCGTCTTCAATGATTGCGTTTCATTGTCAGTACTGCATACATAATGAATGAACAACACATGAAAATGTCCCACGGAATAATTGTTGGATTCAGAACGATTGTTGGCAATTTTGTGAGCCCGGATAATAGAGGTGCCGGATGATATTCTGGACCCGGAACGGTTTTTTCTTGTAATACAATTAGCGAAGCCTCACTTGCCAGCAAACGTGACGACACGGACGCAATAGCGATAAAACGACTTCTGCTCTTTGCCTTTGCAAGGACCAAATGACATCGGGCATAAGTGATTATCAAACCCCAGGGATAAAAGAGCCGCAGTAACGCCTGCATAGTTGTATCTCAAAGATGCGGCATCGCCTTGATCTTCTGCTGTTTCTACTTAATGTTGCATGCCTCGCTCAGAACGTACAGGGAACACAACGGATCACCCTCCGTCTGAAGTGCGATGGCCTATCATACAAATCGGTGCAGATCGGAGCCTACTGCTATTTTGTTATCGAACACAAGTAAAGCGAAGGTTTAGAAATGTTTCATCTCATGGAATATTCAGATTCGAATCCGTTGAAAAAGCCGCGGCATCCTGTGCCGAAGTTCTCATGTCGGGAGGTCTTGCTCCAACTCGCATGTCCGGTGAAGTCAAGCGCGCTCTTTTCGTTAGTAATGTAAGTAATAAACACTATTATTATTCGAAACTGATACGAGGGAATAAAGTCAATTTTATGTTTCTAGTAAGCATTTTCAGGCCGACAACTTCTTATATGCCGGCGCGTCATCAAATTCTTTCAACTATGCGTTCTGCAGGGCTGAGGTAACATTTTGTATACTCGGCAGTTTCTGAATAATTTATAGATCACGGACTCCTGCGAAGATGTTGGCATCAAGAACAAAGGGCGCTGCGTCAAAGTCTCCAATATGAACCCGCAGAGGAAGGTGAACCCACATTGTTGGCGGAAAAGTAAAATCGTAATGAACCCTCCTCGCGCACGCTGGTTAGTAGTCGAAGCCCACCCATTAACACCTCGAAAGGGCACTCATATCCTACACTACTCCGTACACTCTAACATTACGATGAGCATGTGTTCCGCATATAATAATAATATTTATCACGTAATTGGGTTGGGGGCAGTTAAAGTGGGGATGGGAAAAAAAGGAAAAGAAACGAGACTTTGAATTATGAAGAAGTGTAGTTAATTCCGACAACAATAAGAAACACTCGCTGCAGCCAATCTGCGGTCCAGCCTGTTCTTCTACGTCATGCGATGCGGCAACGGCAACGTGCCAAGAGGCGATACCCAGCAGTTGCAACGATTACGAAGGATTCACCTGCACGTGCAAGAAGGTACTCAAGGCTCACTAAATTGAAAAATCTACTCTGCCTAATTCCTTGCGTTTACCGCAGATAATTTATTGCCAACAACCCAACAGGTGTATTTATTGAGTCCGCTCGCAACAAATTCAGAATATCTTCAGAAACAAAAGCTCTTGAAAGTTGCCGTTTTCTGGGGTTTGTCACGGGACCAAGTTCAATGGTCGTGCCAACGGACAGCTCTTGAATCCGTTCGGTCGCGTAGATGTAGTACTCACATTCTCTAACCGCAGTAAGTACATAAAAACCCTTGCGAAAAAACGAACGACTCCTGATGCGCTGTCACACAGTGGTGCTGGATTGAAAACGTGCGCGGAGAGTTACTTCGTGATTCTCTCCGCTCCCCTCGTTGACCGGAGAGACTTTGTGTCAGAGCATGAGAGGCCATTGGCCGGAAAAATGCAACTGCCGGTGACGTGCGCTAAACTCATGAAATTATGCTCACCGATCTTTGGCAATGTTGTGGACCTTGATAGCAAATCATTTAAAGGAGCCGACCCACGAAAAATTTTTATTGGTTTATCTGAAAGAGCGTGAAAAATGATGCTATACGGTTCAAATCTCATATTTTAGCGATCTTTCTGTTAATTATGGCGAATTTTCAAAGTGCGCGATTACGGTATGTTCGCGGTAAACTACAAAATGCGATTTCAGCTCGAATAACAGTGAGGATTCTCCAATTTTTTGGTAGTGGATGGGGAAAGAGGTCCCCCGACCCCATAAAAAGTTGTGGTAACTTTGGTAGATCATGAGGAGAGATATTTGCGAAAAACGTTTTTGGCGCGAATTCAAACTCACCGCCAAACTGCACAAATCGCGCACTTTGAAAATTCGCCATAATTCATAGAAACATCGCTAAAATATGAGATTGGCACCATCTAGCATAATTTTTCACGCTCTTTCAGGTAAGCCAATAAACATTTTTCGTGTGTCGGCTCCTTTAATACTGATCTCATAGGGATACGAGCGCGAAGATCCAAAGGACGGCAAGACTGGGCGCGCCGGAAATCCGTTTGTGGGTTCGGTAGCTTTCGGCTGTTTCAGGGAACTTGATTTACTTTGTTCCAGCGTCTGATCTGCTCTTCAACGTCGTCGTCGACGATCCCGGGAAAGTGGTTAAGCCCGAAAGGGTCGTTTGCCCCAGTGCCGCCAGGATCGATATGTCTCTCTCTCTAGTTAGTTGCTAGGGACGTTTTTAAGCAATTTCAAGAAAAATATTTTTCGACATTTTGTAGGTAAGGGGGGACCTCATGAAAATTTTTCAAACCATGATACCGGTATCATGGTCCTAAAATCGACTTTCGGAAAGTAACCT
>JACMIG010003523.1:0-12040 GCA_014805385.1 Levipalatum texanum | reverse complement strand
TCATCATAAGGACCAAAACGTATATAGTGGTTCCGGCCCTCAACGCGTTTGACTTCCTGGTGACAGGGCAAAGTTGAATTTTTCGCAGAATGCGTTATAATTAAAGTAAAGTGCGATGACAACCTTACCCACTGCAACCGCCACCGACGAGTTCGTATCTAATTATGTGCATTATTCCGAAGGGTACGAGGCGCCGTCCCTTTCCCCCGGGCGAAGGGAGGGAGAGAGAACCACCGGGAGAGCACTCCACAACATCCACCTCCTGTAGAGAGGCTATGATGGGTGGTGAGGGTCGCTGACCTGGTCGGAGATGGAGGAGCGTAGAGAAGGACACCAGTGGACGAAGCGACGGCTGCGACTCACGAGGCCTTCGCCATGGAGAATAACGAAGGCACGAGAGACTGCCGACGAAAAATTCTGATAAACAGAGCATTACTTATGGCGATGTACAATTTTCGACAGAGGCTGAAATAGACGGAGATGTATAAGTTTTTCCAACAAATAGTATTTCTGGGCGGTGTCCATACCTTGTCTAGAGTATAATATTGGCGATCCCATGCGAGAGTCGCCCCCATTCGCGTTAACTGCTCCCGGATCACAACTGCGTTTCTATAATCCTGTTTTCTCTCTCGGTCAATGCACTGGCAAAAGATAGATTGATAAATACTGACTGTTTTGCCCACTGGGAACAACGCAGGATGAACTGTTCTCGGGTGAAGTCATGTCTCGTCCTACCCTCTCTCTTCCACAGCTCTCGCTCCACCACAGACTGAGTCGCAATGCCAGCATGATCGAATCCTGGCAACCACTCTGCCTGCGGTACCAGTTGTCGTTAAAATTGAATAAATTGGACCTCCCCCGTATGCATCCTATGATGGCGAGCAATGGAATCTTCGATGGCAACGGTGAGAGCGTGACCGAGATGTAGTCTGCCAGTGACGTTCGGAGGGGGGAGCACCATTCGCAGACATCTCGCATCCACTTCTCAATTAACCATTTCCTTCTATTTTGGAGTTTTCGTCAAATAGTACCTGAAGAAGGCGACTGACATGCTCGAGCTGTTCTTTCCGAGAATGCAGCGGTGATAAGTTCAAGGTCGAGGCTCCTGTATGAAATTAAGCAGAATATAATATACAACTTACTTTGGAAGTGTAGCACGACTCAGCTTCCTTCGAATTGTAGTCGATCGTCCAAATGCTGAGCCATTGAGCATGAAATTGGGGGTGCGCGAAAAAGGAATTCTTGAAAGCGTTGGATGAATGCCGTGCCCCAGCGATAATTTTACCGTAGTATAAAACGGCGCGGTGCACAAAAGATCACGTTTGAGTTGTATCTAAGCCACTTTATTCATCAACATGTACAGGAGAATGGAAGATTCACAGGATAGTCGGGATAGATCCCAGGCCGAACAAGGAGGGTGCGATGACTCGGGAGGAAAGATGGCACAGGGCCGAGTGATCCACCAACAACTACGCAACAACCTATACAAGCGAATGATAAAAACAATATTACTTCTACAATTAGACGTTATCGGACTCACTTTCAAAAATGAAGAGGGACAATATTTCGTAACAACTTAAGTCGGATAACCTCCAATTTTTCGGCGTGAACAATGAAGAAAGGAATTGCTAGGATTGTACAACAAAACGACAAGTATACCAATTTTCTTTCTTCGATATTGCTCATGTTATTATGCATTCAACAACGACAAGGATGTAACAAGGAGATATGGTTATGCGCAGCTACAGAAGGCAATGTTATTTACAATCACAGATGGCTAAGATATGATTACATCCTAATGGCAAGCATGCAAGACCGATTAAGGATTCATTCGGAAAAAAAACGATTTTTTTATTGCGCTGGTGTTCAGAAACACTTAGAACCACGAATATAGGGCAGGCATTAAAATAAACAGCAACGATTTGGATAAGTATCAAAAAGACTCGAGTTCGGGAAGCAAACTGACTGAGGATTTAATTGCAGCGGAGAGGGCGATTAGGGAAGAACTCGGGTAAGGACCGAAACAAATGACTTCAGACGGGCAATCCACGAGTCGTCCTGAAATACGCACACAAATCATCAAGGAAATAAATTCAAAAGCGAAACATGATTTGATTGGAACATCGTGTTTCTACAGAGAAAAGTTGTTCCACAACAAATATTTGTTAACCTGTGGTTGAACTTTGGCGAAGGCCTCCCTTTCGAATTCGTCCGCCATCTCAGCCAGTCGACGGGCCATCAACTTCTTCTTCACGCACCATCCGCATTCCCCAGTAGAACAGCCTGCACGAAATACAATTGAAGTAGTGACCGAGTACCTCGAATTCCGTGCCAATTCTTTGCCTCCATTTCGCCATTGTTGTTGCCGATCGATGAGCCTCCGTACATTTCCCCCTGAAATTATCGAATGAACCACAAAAAGAAACGCACAAATACCATGTTGTCAGTGCTGAGAGTAGTCTGCAGAGAGCATTCGTTTTTCTCATACGGTAGGCTCATATTGCTGCAATATTGAAATATATGTTCTCTAGAGATAAATAGAGCAACAAGACGCGGCCACGCAGAATATGCATATGAGTCCATCCGCGTAAGGATCGATCAGTGGTGCGAACAGTGAAACTTTTCTTATCCGCTGGGGCTCATATTCTGGTCAGAGGTACGTCAGGTGTAGGAAAGATGGAAAAAATTTAGAGTGGCCGATTTCGACCATGGGTGTCGTAGTTGTGATTGCTCGAAGATACTGTACCTTTCGCAAAAAAAATAAAGTCAGAACCTATTTTTGCCCATAACTCAGCAACCCTTTGACCAATTTGGAAGTTTTTATGCTCGATAGAAAGCTGACATCGAGCTCTCCAAGCATAGCCCTTAAGTGCCCCACAGGGGATTATAGTAGCAGTTTTCTCGGATTATGTATGAAAAATATTCAATTATTTGCTTCTCGAAAATATGGAAATACGCACATGGGATTTTTTTCCAGGTTAAACCTGAGGTAGAGCTGAAAAAATTGGTCATAATTTTTTGGGGGTACGCTTTCTGCAAGGTGGTCAAAACACGGAAATCATGAATTTCCGGTCTATTTTCAGTTCTCGTAGGCCAGGAATGCGACAGTGGTATGGGGCCAAATGTGGGAAAAAAGTTTTTTTGACCTCCCCAACATATTCCACTACTGAAAGTATAGGGTCATCGGTAGCGTCTACGACCGATGGATTGAAACCATGATGGGGGTATCATGGTTCAAAATCGGCGTAAACAATCGTTGTCGGAATGGAATAAAAAGTGTTCCAATCAGCAAAATACGATGTTTACGGCCGTTTTTGAGCAAATACAAGAAAAATATTTTTCGACTTTTTTAAGGTAAGGGGGGACCTCGTGAAGAATATTAAACCCATGAACCCGGTATCATGGTTCTAAAAATCGAATTTAGAGCCATGATACCGGGTTCATGGATTGAAAATTCTTCATGAGGTCCCCCCTTACCTTAAAAAAGTCGAAAAATATTTTTCTTGTAATTGCTCAAAAACGGCGGTAAACATCATATTTTGCTGATTGGAACACTTTTTAGTCCATTCCACAGAAGTTCATTTTCAACGGTTTCGAACCATGATACGGGTATCATAGTTCCAATCCATCGGTCGTAGACGCTACCGATGACCCTATACTTTCAGTAGTGGAATATGTTGGGGAGGTCAAAAAACTTTTTTCCCACATTTGGCCCCATACCACTGTCGCATTCCTGGCCTACTAGAACTGAAAATAGATCGGAATATCATGATTTCCGTGTTTTGACCACCTTGCAGAAAGCGTACCCCCAAAAAATTATGACCAATTTTTTCAGCTCTACCTCAGGTTTAACCTAGAAAAAAATCCCAGGTGCGTATTTCCATATTTTCGAGAAACAAATAATTGAATTTTTTTCGAGAAAACGACTACTATAATCCCCTGTGGGGCACTTAAGGGCTATGCTTGGAGAGCTCGATGTCAGCTTTCTATCGAGCATAAAAACTCCCAAATTGGTCAAAGGGTTGCTGAGTTATGGGCAAAAATAGGTTTTGACTTTATTTTTTTAGCGAGAAGTACAGTGTCTTCGAGCAATCACAACAACGACACCCGAGGTCGAAATGGGCAACTGTAAATTTTTTTCATCTTTCCTACACCTGACGTACCTCTGACTAGAATATGAGCCCCAGCGGATAAGAAAAGTTTCACTGTTCGCTTCCATGCTGAAACTGCTCGTTTCTTACGCGGACGGACTTATATTATACTGTCAAGATTGTATGCACACGCACGTTGGCATCAAGTAATCAAGACAAAGAGATTAGCGGATGGCCAGTTGCCTTGGGTGCTCCAATCAAGCTGATCCTCCTTTCGAGCGCGCAGTTACGTAATTCATAGGTGACAGGAGAGGGGGAGGAAGGGGAATGCCCCTCGAGGTTGGGAGACACCCTTCCCAATTACCGCGCCCATTCACCCTCTGCGCTGGTCAGTTGTTCAAAGGGCCACCCAGATTGGACAACGAACCAACATAACGAATTCAGCACGTCCCATTCTGCCATTCACAAATAGATCTCCTAGAGTGAACAAGGACCCCATTGGCCGGTAATGCTTCCCAGGGAGGCTTTGATTCTTCATGAGCGCAGGCCCACCCAGACAGTTGAACAGATGACTGATTTCACACACACAGCGGTTGCTGTGGATCGCCGCCGAATCATTAGCCCCCTACGGCGTGGGCTCATTAACGCATAGGCGCACGGCCTTTGATACATACTCTAATGGACGCGCAATACACCACCCAGCTATGCCGAAAAAAGGAATAATAATAAACATAGGGCACTCTCAGCATTAACTAAACAATCATAGAGACAAGAAGCAGGCAATTAAAATTCGCGATGTGAAAACGTATAAATGCAGTTGTCGGTCTAAGCGACGGAATTTCTTCTCCTACGAATACATACTAGCAGCAAGGACAAAAGCACTTATGATGACACGACAAGTGCGTTACGAAAGAAGGAACTATAGCCGAAAGCACATAGCATGAAGGGCAGTCAGAGACTGACATGAGAGAAAGACGGATTTTGCACTAGCCTTGCCATTGGCAAAACCCACGAAAATGTGAAATAACCTTTATAAAAAGTCTAAAAATGTCAATAGTTGCCCAATAGATCGTGAACTGAATTTCCGACTACGCAAATTTCAATGACGGACACCTTGAGGCGCGCTTTCAAAATTGCATTATGGAACTGTTGAAATTTACGATTACGTAATTTAATTACTTTTCGGTAAAATAATTGACTAGTGCCGCAAGCGTAACATTTCAGCAGCAAGCGGCATCAACCCACAACGATCCATCCTCTTCAAAGTGAGTTCTATTGTATATACGAAGAGATGCGGCATCCAGATACTTTTTAACAATACAAACAATACTTAAATGTACTATGAAAATTCGGAAACCCCGACGTTACTGTCTTTTGCTATCCCACATATATAAATAGAAGCCAACGGGTTTTAAGGCTACTGAGATCAAAGTCTCCAAACATAGCAAATAAGCGCTGAGATGATTGAACATGATGCGGGAAAAATGTTCTCGTCAAATCTTGTAACGTCGGGTTTTAAAACTTGCCGAGTACATTTTAAGGCTCTGCCTGCGTGCAATACGCTACCTTATGTGGCTGCGCAAGGAGAATTCCTATTCTCGCAGATAGTGTGAAACTCTTCATTGCTGTCTTAACCTGCGCAGATAACTGGAGCAACGAGAAACAATGGAGAGATTCATGTGCATAGTGGCAATAGCGGTGCGTTGAATGGAACATCCCCGGCACCACAGCAATTTCCTTGAAGTGTCACTAAGTATTAGGTTGTTTCATAAGTCTTGCACCATTCGATTTTAAACATTTGCATTTCTCCTAGAAGTATTGACTGGAAAACCGTGGGGGTTATTTATAAACATTATCCTGTGTTACGGATACTGCCTTGGCAGCTTATTTGTGGGAGTCTTCCTCTACAAACGGGACCCGTGGGACTAAAGTGGATCGTGCAAGACTTTTGAAACAACCGAATATTTTTTCTGAAGAATACTTCGCTTTTTTCGCGTATTCCATCAAGTCATATAAGAGGTTTCATTAAACGGCAATTGAAGGCATACGAAAATATTTGAAGAAATTATACAGTTCACAAACAATAATTTCGCGTACTTTATATATACTTCTCTAAGAAAATTAATCACAATTACCTGGAACCGTTTAGTACGAGTTCCGATCAAATCAGTAGTCATTGTGCTATAAAACGGCTATCTTCGAGTGATTGCGTGTACTTGACGTGTTCCAACACGAGGCGTGCGCATTCCTATCTGATTGTCCGCCAGAGGTAACTATCCCCGTGATGGAACACATTCTGATATGAGATGGATATCCCACAATGGAGTTGCGCGTTCCCGTCATACCATTTATCTCGGAGATGATTACCCCATGGCTGTTCGCCTCTTGGCCGGATGCTGCAGGTGCAGTGAGAGCCATGCCCTAATGGTGAGGTCACTCTCCTAATTGAGCATGCCCAGTCATGCCTCGCATTGTTCCCTCCAAGCACTAGACACGCGCAATGAGAGGAGCAGATTAGCTCGCTTGTTGCATCGTCGTTCTTCTTCCCGCAAAGCATTAGTGAGCGAGCTGTCAGCACAAAGTCAAGTTAATTTGGTTATTGATGGCTCAGCTAGCGGACCTGCGCATGTCCAAATACTCGGCGGCTTCTTTTACTATAATCGTAAAATGCATCCCGGAGGAACACTCAGGGTAATATTAGGAGCGGCTGTCATGCCTCAAAGATGCGCCGTTCGGACACTTTATGGTCTCAGATTACGCGGCACACGCCTTGGGGCATAATTACTCGCCCTCTCGTTGTTGTCCATCTTCTTGCCACATGGTCTTGCGCGAATCGATCGATCGGGGTAGTTCTAACATTTCTACCGATTCACGATAAGTGAACTCATCTACTGCATTACCGACTCCGATGGGGACAAACATGGAAGCAGCCAATTCCAGGCGTCTCCCATATATTATCTAGCAGCGGCATGCGAATGCAAATGGACTGACACTCTTTTATGGTTTAGCCGCCGACAGTGATGAATTCGGAACAAGCTGCCATTAAAGCCCCTCTCTTCCTTGATCTATTGCCTATGGGATCGCGATACCGAAGCTGCCGATCCCACCACAAAAGAATGGCTTATGAGCGGAAGTCTTTTCAAGAAACCTCAATTGTTGCATCACCCAGTGTCCACTAATAATTTGTCAGCGTGATGGGAATACCAACCCTTATTGTCATTATATTGGCGCACGTGTGTTGCCAGCCGGATGAACACGTGTTGCACAGGTGCTAATCCTCTGGCTGACTTACGATGTCCACTAGGGTGGCAAGCCTTCCCCGGGATCAGGTTTCCGCTGTAATTATATCTGCGTTCTCAATCAATCACCGCATTTCGCTGTGAGGCAATTCAATTGAATCGATATCATAATCACTGTTCACTGTGTTTGCATGAAGATAGTTTTGCAACACTGTTTAAAGAGGGAATATGACTATTCCTATTAATCATAGCATTGGAGACCTGGGTATCTTGAAATATGATACCGGGGTCAGGCGAGACCACCTGCTGACAGATTGGGTCAATCGAGATTCCTCTTCCCATCCTAATCCACAGATGAACATTAGAGGTACACGAAGTGACCCGATAATTAAGACGCCCCCCCACATGGTGGCAATCAGAATGGGGAACAATAATGGGACAAAATCTGGGAAGCGACCTAAGAGCTCGTCTGTGAATGTCATTTGCATATCAGTGGCCCTCGCAGCCCAGCCACCAACACGTGTGCCCAGGCAAATAAGGCCCAATGTCTTCCCGCGTCAACAACGGATCAGTGTGATTGACCCGTCTTCGTTTGCTTAGGTGCAACTAGCTGCTTGATATGAGTAAATTGTCAGCAAACATCTCATTCTGGAGTTGGTGGATGTTTCGATAAACAATAAATGACTTTTTATGAGAACTTTCGGAGAATGTACAATTGTATACGTTCGGATAATCTCTAATACAGGAATCAAGCGATTACGCGTTGATGCGAATGAATCATATCATCAAAAAACGACGCATTCTGCCAAGAAAGTTGCGAGATCCATTGTCCATAACGAGAGGGGCTGTGCTCTGAAAGAGTTGTTATGAGTGGCTGGATGAGCAAATTATCCTCAACTGATGGTCTTTGTGCGCTCGGGGCGGTAATTTAGGAAGCGCGAGTCCAAGGACTATGTGGTCGCAATGGGTACAATGTGTTTATGGGTTCACTCATCTAATGCCAATTCGACATGCATAAGTGAGAGAAGGGACAGCTTTCTGGCTAATTTAAAGGAGCACTCTCAAAGCGGCTACTTCATATGAGATGACCTTCTCGAGATGGCTAACCGTGGGAAACACTCAATCCCGAATGGTTCCCTTTCATCCCTTCGTGCTTTGTGTTCCTTCCTACGGCTCCCATATCCTAAGCCTATATGCGGCTGTCAAAGGTACGGACGCTACTTGCATAATCAAAAGGTTGTCTCTAATTTGTATTGGCGCATTACATAGTTGTATTTAGCTTCACCAGCCCATAAACGATTACCAAAAAACGTACCTCGCAAGGAGCGCAGTATTCTTCTTCGAAAAGATCGCAGAGTCGGGCCAGTCGTCTACCCATTTCACGACATCGAGTGATGTCGGCACCTCAAAGGTCCCTTGTAGTGGCGGGGAAGTTACAGTCATTGTCCCCCAATGTTTTGACACGTGTGTACACAGTACTTCACGCTCGTCAGCCAGATTAACAAGTCTTGAGACTTTGATCCTCCCGCGTATGCAAACAGTCACAGCTACTGTATCGGCGGTCTACCATGTCAGAATGGCAAAAGACCTACTCTGGAGTGCGACGTTTGGTTGAGAGACAACGTCAATGCCAGCGGAGTTTGATGTGAATTCGAGCTTCCGTCTGCAGATCTTCAACTCGCGAGAAATGTCGTCGTCCATTGTTGAGAATGTCGAACATTTTGGGTCTTCAGAAGAGCTGGGCGAATTGAACCCACTGTCTTCTCCGGAATAGATGGCGAATATCTGTAATAAACACTTACAGTTCATATCGAAAACTATGAGGACTTACCATTGCACAAGAAGACTATTTGTTGGGAGGGACGAGAGGGCGCGACCGGCTGGTTGCTTGAGAGAGGTAGTGTGATGGATGTGTGCCGAGCCCTGACCCCGCCCACTGCGCACTGTATTGGTCACCCTCCGCGACTACCCTCCCTCTCCATCTCCACTCTGCAGAGTGGCTGGCTGGCTCGAAGCACTTCCACACCTATTTCGTTCCAAAAGAAGTTGTCACTGCTAAAAGAAGAAACGGAGAACTGCAAAAAGAAAACGGAGTTCTGTAAAACGGACGAGTACTGCTCATCGTCAGCTTTATTATATTTATATCGAATTAGGCGATACTCGAAACTGAAAGTATCTACCATATCGTTCATCTGGTAGAAGCTTGATGGCCATTAACAATAAGCTGCCGCTAATAATATGGAGGGACTCGTTTAGAGAATACTTATGGCTTCGGTCTTACCTGTTGACGCTCGATTAGTTACCGGCGTTCACTGAAGTGCTTCGCTAATCCTTTGCCGCCTTTAATCTAGATAGAAGCAATTGATGATGGCTCGACCGCCGATGGCTTGTAAAGGCTAACCGCCTGCACTCGATATAATCGTGACCTCCATTGCGCAGGTGTTGCATATTTTACAGCACTAAGGAACGTATATGGTGTTTATTGTTAGTGAGATAGTGTATCGTCAGAGATACGAATCCATTTGGCAATTGGGACGAAACAAAACTTACACGCTGTTTTCATAACGTGTTTTATGATGCGTATCATGTAACCGGTCATGCGCTAAGAGCCAAGGTCAGGCCAAGAATGGTTCCCTGCGCATGAAAGGGGCCGCCGCCGCACGAGGTCGCATTCATAAGTTCTTGCTTGCGCCATTTTAGAGTTCATTTTATCGCTAGAGATCTTTCCCATTGTTTGTATTGCATGCAACAATGTTAAAATCTTGCATGTTATTGTTGCAGTAACATTGTTCTAGTAATTTTCGAATCGTGGAAGTCACGGTGACCACACCATAAGAGCGATGTGTCACACGATGCTGCTACACGTGGAATGTACTACTCGGAGTAATTTCTGCATAGATCGTGTAAAATAGCGAGAATAAGTATCAAACGACTATTCCTGACTACCGGATATCACCAACAGAGTCTACCTGTGGCGAAGAAAATCACATATATTGAATGAATGACATGGCGTAATCATAATCACGAATGAGATCAACATTATAAGATACACACAATTCTTTCTACAGTTGACACACTGGCTAGTTACTATTAGTTCTATAAATGATGAATACTTGCGACAATTATATAGCTACTTGAAACAATTGATTTTGCTATTAGTGCCGGTGAATTGTATTAAGAACCTCGATTTCAGCGTCAAAAATCACCATGCATATTGCCCTTTTGAGTTTCGCATAGACGAGCGGACAGATGTCTCTAATTCGTTGAAGCGAATCATTCATTGAAAGACCTGAAGAAAATATTCGTAATGGTGTGTAAGTCATGAAATGCTCACAAAATATCTTGGTAGATTCCAGGTCTGGCCCATTACCATAGAAGTCCGCAACTTCAATGGGCACTGCCGCGGGTTTCAGCAGCATCTCTTGTTGTACTTTATGATTCGCACCGTTGTGTACAGTGGCTTCATCCGCGCAAATAATGCGATCCCTTTGCTGGAGGAGGTTGGCGAGAATGTTGTGCACGTCGGACTGCCTGCTCATGTCTACCTAGCAACGAATCTCTGTTACTAGACGTCTTCGCTACTCCGAGTCTCACTAGGGTGTAGCGACTATATGTAACACCTACAAACGTACCTGAGCAAGAGCTTGGCCCGATTGCAAGGATAGGGGAGACGGTGCGACATACGCCATCGGATGGGCTTCCGGTGACTTATCCAACGAGCCGGTAATCAAGTTCACAGACGAATTCACGGAAGGAGTGAGAACTGGAGAAGACAGCGAATGAGATGATACAAGCATTGCAGTGGCAGATGGAGATGTTGCTGCGCTATTAGCTGATTCTCTATTCGATTCTGGCGATCTTCGTATTCTAAACAATAATTAAGGTCCTTCCTTTCACACTGCGAACTGAATGATCTTAGCTTTGAATGATGTCTTCAGATTTTGATATTTCTTCTTGTACTGGTCTGAGGTGAATTCTACAGCAAACTGGCTGTTTAGCTGCTTCGAGATGTCATTCCATATCTTGCGCCTCTTCATACGACATTCCATTGAGTTACCTGCAAGCTTCTGCTATCAGATTAATCGGGGTTTTTGAACCATTATCCGATATTATAACTTTGTGGAGGTTGCATAAATCGATGAGGCGATCGCACAGAGTCGAGGACATGTGCGTGGATGTGACTCGTGGAGGCACTTGTTGTGCGGTCTAAGTTCTCCATGAACACAATTCACATGATTTTTACCTGAGGGAATAACAACAGCTCCCGAGGTGTTAACCCTTCCATTAACGAATGAAACCTGCAACACTTAATTTTAAAAAACTAAAATAAGAACCAGTAACGTAATTATCACTAGGATTCGAATATGATATGCGAGGCGCGCTTGTTTGTTAACACTTTGGTTCGGTTCACCTCTATGCGACGCGTATGCGTCGCGGCTTCTCCCTTACGCTCTAGTTTAGCACGATCTTTAGTTTGTCGCGCTAGACATAACAGCAACGACTCACTTAAGGATTCGGCAATAATTTTATTCAATAAAACGCAATTATAGTCAGTTGGTAAGGTTAGGGACCGCAGGCCAATAATAAAAGTGCCAGTTAAGAATTTCGAGTTTATCACTCTCCTATGCTATTTGTGACGCTGAATCGAATGGTGAAAAGCAAAAAATTATTGGAATCGGTTTTATCAACACATTTCCCCTCCGAAAGAAA
>JACMIG010003522.1:0-12041 GCA_014805385.1 Levipalatum texanum | reverse complement strand
CTTTTGATCGAAGAATTTGGTGCAGTTTTTGGCTTGCCATTGTTGTTTTCGTGAAGCGTAGTCATTTCCGCCCGCGAGCGGGCCGCAACGCGCCCAAAGGCCGCGTCGCGGCCCACCTTTTGGCACCTCTCCAATCACGCAGAGCGCGCTAGTTTTTGAATGATATCTCGGCAATGCAATAAGATATCGAGAAAAGGAAAAAAACATGATTAATGCCAAACCCAGGGCTAAACGATGAGCCTAATTTCGGGCATTTTAGCGATGTTTTGTAAATCACATTGCGGTCCCTATCTACAGGGAAGTCTTAAATGGACTTTGAACAGCTACATATGTGTCTTGTTGCTCAAAGATCAACCTAAATTATGTCCCGTCTTTTTCTGGCCTCTATTCATCCCTCCACGTTCAATACATATGCAGCTTTGCTTACGAGCTCTTTCGAATCCTATGCGATATTCTCACTGATAAAGTTTTGCTGCAACATTCCCAATATTTTTGTGGCGTTGTGAGGTTTAATTATCCTCCGCATACCCCTGCTAAATTTCCTATGCCGTGTTTGGCTGTCCAATCCGATTCCCTTTCAGTAATTTGCGATGGAAAACAATCGCCAGGTCCCGGTTCCCCTCGACCCCGCCCAGCGAGCTGGACATGAAATCGGGCTGTGGGCGAAGGTGTGCAATATCCGCCTACAGGTACATATCTTTTAGATATTAAGAAAAGGTGATAATTGATTTAGTTTTATTACTATTAAATAGCAAGCGTTTATTGATTTAGCGAGCGCATGTATGTATTTCCAGCTGGGTCTAGGCCCGTGCAATCGGGCCGACTGCACGCGCCACGGAGCCCTCATGCTCCACATGTACACATGCAACGACAGCGATTGCGCAGGTAAATAAAATGCATTTTTAAAATTGATTTTACCTTACGTAAAAATGCTTACTGCAACATAACTATTATATTGCCTCGAATAAGTGATGTAATAATTTCCTATCTCCAAGGAAAACAGCTTTCACTCACATTTGGGCATGTTAGAGATAGTGGAAAGAGTTGGTACGCCAATATAATCGTTCAGTGCCCGACTGCGTAGCTGCCCTTGACTTCCTGCAGCACTACGCCTGCTGCAACAACTGTGTGGCCTGCTCCGTTCTCAGACGCACTGCGGTATGCAATTATATGCAATATTGCCTTATACTGTCGACAGTCTAGGAGACATTTTGCAACTCGGGATCGCGATGGAATCCATGAAATTTGATTCAGAGGGCTGCGATCGCTGATGTGGAGGCAGAGAGCCGTGCAAAAATGATGGAAGAAGGGGCTGAACAGATGTGAGGGGCTGGACAGATTATCGTTGGTTGATTTTTCCATCCACTTTTGCACTCTATTCACGAGGGAAACGTAATATTTTCGGATCGGTAACTGTTGGATCGTTTTCCTTTGTCAGCTTGCAGATAAAGTGTTTCGTTCTCGAATCTTGTTTCTAATTTAGTTTCTTTTAAGAGGTTGCAATGCCATGCCTCTGCATACCTTTGCATCATAGTACACATATCCTTACCGCTTATGGCAGTTCCATTTGACAGCCTTACAGTACCCTCCCAGATGGCTGACGCTCCCCAGGCTCCGGTACCGCTCGACCCTGCTCAGAGGGCCGACCACGAAGCGTTCATCCTCGGCTTTGTCTGTTGGAATCGCGCACAGGTTCATATTTATAAGTTTCAACATTTCAAGCACAACAAACAATACTGCTGCCGCAAAAAATTGTAAGTTCCGGCGATTGTCAATTTGCATAAGTTTATGCATGGATCTGTACTTCCGTAGAGATTATTATAAAAAATGGTATATTTTATTTTAATGAAATTTAATTCCAGCAAGGCAGGCAGCCGTGCAACGACCCTCACTGCGCCGGTCACCGCGCGCTCGTCGCTCACGTGGTCATCTGCAGTCACGATGGATGCGCGGGTAAATCGAGAAAGTATTCTCGCTATCGGGCTGTTGCGTTGGGTAGGTTCAATGAAGAGTTATTTCCTAGAACCACAGAGGTGTAACTAGATCAATCGGGGGCTATGCGGAGAAAGATTGAAATATTTTTATAGACTGTTGTGGTTCCTTGCAATAAGGTGATGAAAATTTCAGTGCCCAACTGCGCTACGGGCTCGGCTCTCATGGTGCACATTGTCCACTGCGGGCGGCGCTGCCCTGACTGCAGGTCGATCTTGCGCATGGCGGTAAGGATTTGCTGACAATATTAAATATACATGTTCGCTATTCTTAAAGAAACAGTGGGAGTAATTTTTTATAATATGCTTGAGACAAACTGTTCTATTTTAATGCTCCAAAGCAACTCAGATGTAGCGATGGAGCAGCGAAATTTCCTCCTTCCTTATCCCACAAGGAATTTTGGCTTGGGGCGCAGGACAAAACTTCTTGAATATTATACGTCCATTGGTCAACTAGAAGCACGATCAAGATACAAAATATAACTGTTTTTGAACGGGACAAATATGATTACGAAAATGTTGAGATTACGGAAAATAGACAGATTCACAGATTCACGAAAGGTATCCTAATTCATGACCTTCGATTCAGGGAGAGGCTGAGAATGAGATGAGGACTCGCCGCGCCCGCGGCTAAAGAGTAGGTCCCAGCGGTCTTTGAGGGTCTTTCATTCCCTTCCATTTAGATGTTTTTGAGTGAAATCTTCACAGAAAAACTTCTTGATCTTGTTGATTATTGCATTTTTTCCAAGTAGTTCTCCTGTAGTTCCTTCCCTATGTACTAGTTCGTGAAAGCTAGTGCGAGCGAAATATAATACATCCTTTTTCCCCACTGATAAAGCGTCTTATATAAATTATTGTCGTTCAATTATGTGGATACGAGGTTGCCTGTTCTTCCTCTTTGATATTGCTATCCGAGTTTTTCTATTTTTTTTATTTTGAGAAGAAGTTGAACCACTTATGTTCAACAGTACAGTGCCCTTCTATTTAGACCCAATGGCTCTCTATGACAACCTTCCCGAGTCTGCGCGCATCTGCCTGAATTCTACGCGAGCTCTCCTCAAGACCACAAAACTCCACTCTACCGATGTGAGCGAATACATGGACTAACGTACTGTTTTCATCTGTAGCCCCCATATATTGTTGTGAAAGTTCTACATATATTTATTATGATTCAACAATTGTTTATTAAGTTCACCGTCGAATGGCTCGAGACAATGAAGGGAGATCATTTCCTGTACCAGCTTGACAAGGTGATTACAATTTGGTGGAAACTGCTTCTAATGGCAATATGCCCTTACCATGATTGGCCGTAGTGTCAAAAAGAGGACCAGAGTCAGCAATGATTAAATAGAAATTCCGTTCTTCTACAGATCCTGGATACGTTCGACCAATGGTCAACCGAAAAGAAGAAGGCCGTGGTCGCGCTGATGATGAAGCAACAGGTCTTCATCGGCTGTGCAATCACCTGGGTGGGTTTAACTATCTATGTCCCGGGAGTTTCTGTGTTCTGCCATGGTTGTGTGTGTGTTAAAAAGAAGATGAAGACAAACATGCCTGACTTTAAAAAAACTCCTTGTAGACGCTGCACATCATGCAATTTCGCATCAATGGTCATGACGTCTACTGCCGCGTCTGCGTTGAGCAACTCGTCAAGTGCTCGGAAGCTTTTGACGGTTACATCGAGCTGACCGAATAAACCTAAAAGAGAACGATCAACATATTTCACTTTGCAGGCCAGGGCGGATCTCGAAGCCATCATCGTCATGGAATCCGTTCACTAGGAACAGAAACAACAAGGCATGATCATCCCACTCCTATTCCTCGTCCTCCTTTCATCCTCCCGTTAACTCTTTTCTATCCTATATCGGCTACTCATCCACTCCTCGTCCGTGCTCTAGAAGGGCGGAATCTTCTTTGCGGTTCAAGAGAAGGTCTTCAGGCCGTCTAGTGTCGGAACAAGAGTACACAATTCTACTTTTGATCCGGCCAAAACCTTATTCCAACGTATTTCGGTAGCCGTTTTCCATTCGAAGCTCGCCCTGTTCCAATTTTTCGCCCAATTCGTGCAAACGATAACTATTTACGCCAGCATTTCCGTTTTGCTTTATTAGATGGAATTAAAGAATACGAATTGAGTCGTAAACGCCATGTTAGGCCTTAAAACACAGATAACACCGCAACACACGCAGATGCGAAGAGGTCTAACTACGGCCCGTGCATAATATAAGCCTTTGGTTAGCAACTGGAGGTGCCTATAAAATAAGGAGTCATTTAGGTTTCGGCTCAAAAGCAAGGAAAATCAGCAGAGTCTTTGAAGCTGCAAAACATCCCAAATCTAGATGCAGAAGTGCAGAAAAGTAGTAAAATCTTTCACGCCTGAAATCCCATCTCTGGAAATAAACACTGCGGAATCTTATTTCCTAGGCAATTCCACACCGCACAAAACCTAAATGCGCAATTAGTTAGTGATGAATTTTAGAGTTGCAATCCGCGTTAAAAATATTGTATATATAATATTTATGATAAAAATTTGAAATTGTTTCGGATATCTTGAAATATACACGCCGTTTCTTCAGGACTTGTTGAATGGACGAGCGCAGTAAGCACTGATAGTCACACAGGTATTGGTATTAAAGTGATCCGGAGGCGACGCGAGAACGACACTAGCTCGTAAACAGCGTAGGGCTAGCTAAATGATCGCAAAGTGACATTCGAATTTTTCTGTTGTGTTTGTTGGTGACCCGGCGAACTTTTCTGACCCTCCGAACATTCCTGCAAAGCCGAATCACTGTAAGGATCAAAATCAAACTGCCCGAAATAAGTTGAACAGAGATAGAGAGACAACCCCAAAACTAAATAAATGAACTACGGCATTTATTATATGAAAAAGAACGCTTTATCGATGTTGCAGGGAATGAAATCTAGGAAAGAAAAGTCATACCGTTGCAATTATAGAGCGCTCGCTTTCGAAATATACTGGGAAAGAACTACATGGGAACTTCTTGGATACGGAAAAATAAAGCAACATATACTGGGGCTATTATTTATATGAGAATTTCACCGGAAAGAACTGCTCACACGGATGAAACACCTTCACAACTGATAGATATTGGCAGAACAAAGAAGAGGACTAGAGAAAAGTACAAGCACACGGAGAGAATACTTATAAACGAGTGTAAATGAAGACTAAAGAGAAGAAGGCGGAGAATTCTTCGCAGTATTGATCTCTAGCCATACTATACTCTAAGTATTGGAAATCGCTTTCTCTCTTGGTCTGTATAGTTCGAAAGCGTGGAGGTGGAACATTGCCGCGGCTCACAATCAGTTACTGAGTACAAAGATAGAGCACGGACATGTCAAACAAGTTCGAGCTAGAAGCGGAATAAGGAAACGGGGAGGGAAGGAAGGTGTAGGAGAATGGAATAGGAAGGAGATGAGGGGGAGGTGGTACGATGAAAGGCCCGCGATGACCGCAGGACCTTCCCGCTACCCCCGAGCGCGAAGAGTCCCCAATTCATTGTCAGCCTCTTCCTGAATCGGTTAACATGAATTTCTATTTTCCGGTCTATTTTCCGGAACCTCAACATTTTCGTAATCAAATTTGTCCCGTTCAAAAACAGTTATATTTCTTCTGCATGTATTTTCTAGTTGACATCGAGTTCCAATGGGCGTATTCTATTCACGAAGTATTGTCCAGTGCCCAAAGCAATTCTACTTTCCCGTTCTGCGACACTATCGTTATCTGCATCGTTCTTTCAGTTTCTCCAGCTCAAACTTTGCAAGTGTGGAAGAGGGTCTCCAAAATTCCTTGTGGGATATGGAAGGTGAAAATTTCGTTGCTCGATCGCTACATTTGAGTTGCTTTGGAGCATTAAAATAGAACAGTTTGTCTCAAGCATATTATAAAAATTACTCCCACTGTTTCTTTAAGAATAGCGAACATGAATATTTAATATTGTAAGCAGATTCTTACCACCATGCGGTACAGGGACCTGCAGTCATTGCAGTTCTGCCTGCACAAGGCAATGTGCGTCACGAAAGCCCGGCCCGCCGCGCATTTGGGCACTGAAATTTGCATCACTTTAGTCACTTAACTCTTCATTGAAGCTTCCCTACGCAACAGCCCGATAGTGGGAATAGTTACTCGATTTACCAGTGCATCCACCGATGTTGCAGAGGAGCACGTGCACGTAAAGCGCGCGATGAGCGGCGCAGTGAGCGGCATTGCACGGGTTCCTGCCCTGCTGGAATTAAGTTTCATGAAAATAAAAGAAACAATTTCTATAATATTCTCTACGGAGTACAGATGCATCCATGTTTGGCAAGTTATGCAAATTTACATTTCCATGAACTTAGATTTTTTGCGGCAGAAGTATTGTTTGTTGTTCTTGAAATGTTGAAACTTATGATTTAAATATGAACCTGTGAGCGGCTGTAACAGACAAGGCCAAGAAGGAACTCTTCCTGGTCTGCCCTCTGCTCAGGGTCGAGCGGTACCGGAGCCTGGGGAGCGTCAGCCATCTGGGAGGGTACTGTAAGGCTGTCAAATGGAACTGCCAAAAGCGGTAAGGATATATATGTAGAGAGTGATGCAAAGGTATGCAGAGGCATTGCAACCTCGTAAAACAAACATTTGAAACGAGATTCGCGAAAGAAATACTTTATCTACAAGTTGATAAATCAAGTATTGTTGTACCGAAAAATAAAGTTTCCCAAATTTGGGCGAAAGGGGGGGGGAGGAGACGGGCAGCGCCCACCTCATGCGGCCTCCGTCACGATGAGCCAACGGAGGTCATTGCGCCTCTGCAAATCATTGTATATTTTTTGATTATTGATTAAACTGAATTATTCTTATTGATTAACACTCACGCCGAGGTACTCAGCAAAGGCGCTGCGCTTGGCCTCGTTGTCCTCGGTGCAGTCGGCACAGAGCGGAATGGAGCAGGGGCCATGAGCCATCTGAAATATGAAATTGTGAGGAATTTAGCCAATTTCGGTCTTTTTTCCTGTTCTGTATTTAACGATATCAGAGATATAAAAATTTTCCGCTGCTTAGTGCGAAGTACGGAATGGAAGACGTATATGATTTAAGTTAAAGCAAGTGCTTATTAAAATAATACAAAAAACTATATTTTGAAATATCTCACGTGCGCCTGGCAGACGTCGATGTAGCTGTCGATCGCAGTTGCAACGCGGTGGGTGGCCATGCCCAGCTCCGACGGATGAGGTCGAAGGAATGTTTCCTCCTGGAAAAAATAATTATTTTTTTTACAGATTCCAGCGAATTTGTTCAATTTTTTTCAGGAACTTACATTGTGCATCCTGTAATGCGCCAGATCCTTAGCGATACGCTTGATACGAGCGACCTGGAGCTGCAATCATCGCGCATAGGTATTGTCGGCGGAATAAACGTTCCAATACGCTCATCGCCCTGCGATCTCTCTCCACTGTTTGCTCGTTTCTCTAACCGCAAGACCATGAGAGAACAGTGGAGAGAGATCGCAGGGCGATGAGCGTATTGTCCAGAACGTTTATTCCGCCGATAATAAAGTTCTAGACACAGAACAATGAGCTCCCGAGCATGCCCTCCGACTCACCATGTCCCCCTGCTGCTTTGCTGTCCAGATCTGGGAAACGATGGCGGCGTGGCGATTGCGGATGGACCGCCTCAGCTCCGCCAGGTAATCCATGCCAGCAGCCATGTGAGGTTAAAATAGTCTGTAACTAATGAATATGGTAACTCCGCGATTAATGTAGGGTTTGATGCTCATATAAATCAACGATGAAAATTTTTGCACAAACCATAGGTATACCTGATCGTCACGGACGATTTTGAATAAGTACATATAGGAAAAGTAAATTTCACACTTTTATACGCAAAGTGCACTTTCATAAGAACTCTCAGCGGACACTTTGACAGGAGCGCACGGTGGAAAACATATAAGTGAAATGAAGAGTATCATTGAGCTCGTCGTCATCTACATAGTTTCACCGAAATATGCGTTGCAATCCCATATAATCGGCGAAAGTACTGAAAGGCATTGAGTTGATGGGGAAGAGAAAGAGCTGGAGGTTTAGTAAAGCTCGGAGAGAAATTAAAGCTAACGGTGGGGAGGAGGGGGGTGGAGGAGGAGATCGTAGCCCACGTCACACACGCCCGATGGTAGTCACGATGTTGTTGCGCTTCTGCAAACCATTTTATATAATTTATTTTGTTATTATGGATTAGCTTTATAATTATCGATTAATACTCACCTCGAGATACTCGATAAAGGCATGGCGAATTGCCTCCCGGTCTACAGAGCAGATGTCACAGTGCTCAACGGTGCACGGATGATGGGCCCGAAGCTGCATTTACTGCATTGTATTGTCCGGTATTATCGTGATGCGGAGTCGACGCGCGAACTACGTTCGCGATAAGCAGCGTGTGATCTATGTATCTTGTGCGCAGAAGATAGATCACTACGCTGCTTACCGTGAAGGTAGTTCGCGCGTCGCCTCCGTATCACTATATTACCGGACAATACTGCATTGTAAGAGGTCTTCTTTCTGTTACTTTTATCATTCCAGATTTCATTATCACGGTTTTTGATTTTTTTCTCAAGAAGATACGAGGAAGATTCCGCTTATAGGAAAGAAGGGTGGGTGGAAAAGTTTTTTTATTTGGATTCATTTTTTAGTCTTTTTGGCTCACGTGTGCATGGCAGAAGCCGATAAAGACATCGATGGCGTTGGTGATGCGGTGGGTGACCACGGTCAACACTGCTAGGCCAGGACAGAGGAAGGAGCTCTCCTGGAAAATATGATCCTATTTAGCAGGCTGACAACTATTTCTTGCATGCTACCAACTCACATTGATCATCCCGGCGAGCGCGATATCCTGAGCGATCGCCTCGAGACGCTCGACCAGGAGCTGAAACCATAGTGTATTGGTAAAGTGGTGAACCCACGAGTTTGAGGTCCCGAGTTCGAGTCCCGATCCCTGCTTCCCGACTCACCATGTCCCTCCGCAGCTTCGCCGATTGTACGAGGATTGTCACTGCAGCGATTCGTCTGCGGAGTGAACGCCTCAGCTCCGCCAGGGTTGTCATGTCTGGCCGGAGACATAAACACAGTAGTTACTGTACTACATACGAGTACAAAAACTATCGATATTTAAAAATCCGAGCCAACGGACCATTATATAATTTGCTTACAGATGAAATCACAGAATTTATCAAGCTATTGCGTGTAATGATAGGAGTACACCGCAAAAAAATGGAAAATATCACTGGTTTTTTTAAATGTAACAATTCACAGGCCGAAGGTGGAAAATGTGGCGTACAAAGATCGACATCTTGCGGAAACAGAAGATCCCCGGAAAAGCATTGATTTGCTTCATGAGGAATAAATTTTAGGGAGAGGAGTAGAATATGTAAGAAAAGGAAACGATTGAGGGTTGGGGGCTCACAGAGAGAAAAGAAAACCAACTTATGATACTGCGAGTATGAATTATTAAGTAAAAAATATCAACGACGAGGATGAGGAAAGTGGAGGAGTAAGGATTGAAGAGGATCGTGGGTGGAGTGGCAGAGGGGGATACCGGAAGCTGCGAAGAAAGAAAGGCAAGGAAGAAGGGAGAAGCTCAAATCGCCAGAGTTGCGACGAATTCTTCTCGCATCTACAAGCCCAATTTGTCGCACATCAACCAAGATGAGCCAAAAATGTGCAGTGTTTTTTCGTTGCTGCTCTTTCGTTTTGGATAGTCGGTTTGCACGCAAAAGAAATTATCTTTTACAAATTCATTGAAAAAATTATTTCAGCGCTAATTTTAAGTGACAAACTGCATTGAAATATAACAATAATCAAACATTCAAATTGCACCTCCACGTAGAACTGGATGGCTTCTCGGATGCGCTCGTCTCGAACGAAGCAGTGGACGCACCCAACGACAGCGCATCCAGCAGTGTGCCTCTCCACCTGCAAATGTATTTTTAGAATGTTGTATTCGCAAAATATAGTTTTTTCTACAGGCGGTAAAATAAATATCTCACTCGATGGCGTCCGACGTCGAGGAAGGCGTCGACGTAGGCGAGGAGGCGAAGAGAAGTCTCGTTGTGCACAAAGCCCTCCTAGAAAAGGTTGCATTATTTCTTTGCATTAATCCTCAGCATCTTATCCAAACAAAAAAAATCACTCCGATCATCAAATTCTGAAACGCATTCCTGGGAATGCGCTCATCGCCCTCTGACTAGATACGCTGCCGATTATTTGAATCCCAGCCAACTTCATTCGCAGCTCTACGTGTGAATAATTCGCTTTAGAAGGGCGATGATCATACAGTTTTCAGATTTTGGTATTCCATTAATTGTTTATGTTAATAGAGCTCCACTAGATATTATTATTATTTTCGGAATATCGCAAATTTCACCCACTTCATTGAGCCCGAAGAGGACCATGTCCACTGCGAGGATGTCGACGACGAGGCCTATTCGGATGGGTGGCGCTGAACTACTACGGGCCTAAAACGAAAAAATATGCAAAAATTAGCTGCTATGCGCCAACTGTCCAAGGCGAGAAATCCATGAGGGGGGTATCATGGTCCGAAAACGGTGAAAATAAACTTTTGAGAAATCGATCAACAAGTGTGCCAATGGGCATAATAAGATGTTTAGGGAGGTTTTTGAGCAATTTCGAAAAAATTATTTTTTGACTTTTGTAGGTAAGGGGGGACCCATGGAATTTTTTCAAACCATGAGGTGGGTATCATGGTCCTAAAATCGACGTTGGATCTCTACCCCTTCATGGAACTCTACCTCCTGGACAGATGGCGCATAGCAGCTATTTTTTGCTTATTCTTTCGTTTTGGGCCCGTAGTAGTTCAGCGCCCCCCATCCGACTAGGCCTCGTCATATCCTCTCCGCGCGCATCCCTTGTCAGCGTCCAAATAAATTTAAAGCCACCGCATCCTATAATTCGGTTGAAAACGAAGTTCAAGTAGCATCCAAATAATTAACATCGTATTCCATTACACTCGGGAGATACAAAGGGGAAAAACAACGAGGATAAACAGTGACCCAGATCCGATAATTAGGATTTATTTGGAGTGGGACAATAGTCCATGGTGGCACACCCGATGCCTCCAATCATATCGCAATTGTAGAGTTCTCATTCACAACTGTACAGTACCAAGTTCGATACCCATCCCTTCCCGACTCACATTGTCCTTCTGGTCGAAAAAAACCAAAAATTCTACTTATATTGCAGCCTCATGGGAACGTACATGCATGATGCCAGGTGCGGGAAAAATTTCCTGAATTTTTAGCAGGAACTCAAAGTCAGTCACAAATTTTCTGTTTAATTCCATATTTAACGGCCCATACATCGAATCGCCGTAAACAAGGTATCATAATTATTCACTTCTGAGGCTGTTTATTTTCCAACACAAAAAAAGTTCCATATTGGGCACTATGTCGAAATTCGCTTTTCGCTGGAACCTCATTTTGCTGTTGCCTCAAAATCGTGGACAACGTTGGGCAAAATGTGCCTTATATGCAAAACTGGCTTTTGACATCCCAGGAGCAAGCCTGCCAAGTTTCGCTATTTTAGCTCATTTTGCACGGAAGATACAGCGAGTTTTGTGAGATGTCTGACGCTTCCGGATCGGCACCTCGCCAATACATGCTGTCCCAAATTATATGGTAGAACAATGCTGGTGAAATTTTATGAAAGAATTTGTGATGTTTGCTCATTATAGGCCATTTCCAGTTAGATTCAGGCATGTTTGGGGCACATCTGTGGTCAAAGTTAAAATATGATTGCCGATCCGTAAGCGTCAGACATCGACATAGTGCCCAATATGGAACTTTTTTGTGTTGGAAAATAAACAGCCTCAGAAGTGAATAATTATGATACCTTGTTTACGGCGATTCGATGTATGGGCCGTTAAATATGGAATTAAACAGAAAATTTGTGACTGACTTTGAGTTCCTGCTAAAAATTCAGGAAATTTTTCCCGCACCTGGCATCATGCATGTACGTTCCCATGAGGCTGCTGTATAAGTAGAATTT
>JACMIG010003521.1:0-12043 GCA_014805385.1 Levipalatum texanum | reverse complement strand
CCATAAAAAATAAACGCAACTGACGAAATATTGTGCAATACGAGAGACGCAGAGTGCCCCCATTTCTCTGCGTCTCTCGTATTGCACAATATTTCAAAACTTTTGTTTATTTTTTTTATGGACCCCTCTTATATCTACATGGGAAATACAAGAGGAAGTGCATCTCACGATTAGCATCCGGGGAAGGTCTTCAGAAGGGCCTTGTGCGACTCAGCATACAGAAGGTCGACGAGCAAGTTCGTGTACAGCGGCCGCTTGTCCATCTGGACCAGCTGCAAAAGTTACGTTGGTAAATGTCATCTCATGACGATACCAATCTACAGTAACCTTTTCACAACAATATTTACACAAGCGCATTTCTTTAGTTTTGTTGGGATTGTATTGTCAAAAGTGAGTAACTACACTGCACCTTGTAATTGAGGGACCATCCCAGGTACCATCCCAGGTAAATATTAAGCGATCATATATTGCTGCTGACCACGTGCTGAGGTCATCGTCCTCTCCGCCCCATCCCCAGTAGTCGTTCGAGAAGCCGTTGATCTTCTCCACCTGCATTAGAAACGGTTCTCATTTGAAAAGAAACAACTATTACAACATCTCGTTTCCCCAAAACCAACCTGCTCTCTCGTCATGGCAGAAATACCGCCAAAGATGGAGCCGTAGGGAAGTCTGCAAGAAAGTATTAGAAGGATTTTAAATGTTCAAAACTGACTCGTATTTGAACTTGTCGATGGCTGCGCTCATGTGACGGGGCTGGGCCGGGCACGAGTAGATGTTTCTTCAATGAAACGTTTAAATGCCTGTTCTTGTACAAGGTATTGTCATGTCTGGCACCTCTGATGGGGCGAAAGTTAGAACTGAAGGATAACAAAGCTCACGGCTCAGTGATATCTATGGGCCATAGTCCTTGGTCGTCTCCACCCAAGGTCCACCTATGACTGTGCAGACCTTTATCGATAATTTATGGAGGGGAATCGTACCAAAATCGGAGAGGACGAAGAGGGAAGCGACGAGGAAGAGAACGAGGCAAGCGAGCTGCTTCACCCGCAACGATTGCATGCATCAGCCTGAGTGGGGGGAAAGGGATTAGAGGATGGGCCCCGAGGCACGGAGAGTGTCAGAGCGAAGGAGACAACGAGCAGATGGAGAAGTGATTGTTATGATCCATAGGCTGCGATCCTTTATCGTTGCGAACGCCGCGTGCTTTTTGCGTTTCTCTTTTCTGTGAGCAATGTCGGGAACATAAAGAAAAGAGATGATTGTTACGCTTCAAGGTGATTCGGAATAGCCTTTACACCATCCCCAAAAGGAAGAATACGACGAGCCAGGCATAGCTCTGCATCCACACCAGATGGAGGGGGCAAGAGGGCGGCCCTTTCAGGATCCGCCCCTCTTATGCACATTTTGTGATGCAATGGGCAAAAGGCAAGGATTCCGAGTACCACAACGATCATCCATTAACTCGTGAACGATGCGAATCATGTACAAACTGATCGTCAAAAGTGACCAAACTCCCTTGTACATGAGTAGCACACCTGTCCGGTCACCGTGAAGACTCGCGACGATCCACTAGTGTGTTCTTCAAGCAAGAGCTCTTCGATCTGAAGACAGTTGTTAAATCCTGACCTTCAATTTAGCAACGTGAAAGCCAAATACCATGGCGGTGTAATAACCTTCTTGGGTCGATTGTGAGGGAAGTGGGCGACGAGGTCCGTGGCCCTTCGTCCAATGGTCGTGCGCCTCTTCTTCCGCTGGGCCGAATCCATCGGAACCTGCAATGATCCGAATTGGCGACTTGCCAGAATCAAGCCCTTTCGATCTTCAAATATCTATACACGGATTGCTTCCTACGACGCACTGAAGAACATGTGCAAATTTTGGATCGAATTTATCGATAATGCAACAAAAAAAAGTAGCAACCATTCACAATGTAAGCGATAACACAGCTGGGACTGCATTCCTAAGAGGCTCCGATATGGCAAGGCGAAAAATCTATAAAATGGAACTAAACTCGTGAAATGTCCAAATTCCCGCTAAAAAGTCAACACGTGTAAAGCAACAACGGTCTGAGATCAACTGACCCGAAAAGTCAAAAATATCATGGTATTTTTCCAAAAATATCGACTTCTAACGGTACTGCTAGTCATCAATATCTTGTTTGAAACTCAACACTGTCTAAGTGGGAAATACAAGTGGAACTAATCTAGCACGGCTCCTTCAAACTAACGAGAACTCGACGCGCGCCATCGGCTTCTTCCGCTCGACCTTGACTTTTCTCATCCTGGAAAGTAAGATGATGTTTGCAATGTTCTAAAAATTCATAAATCGATAAAATCAGCGTGCGCACCTATTGATCATCTTCCTCAAGTGCGTGATCTTGCGGTCTTTCTTTGCCAGATCCTCGCGAAGTCGGTTGACTGAAGAAAATAATAATATAAAATTAAGTATTTGAACTTCCCCGAACAAGTCACATAATTCCGAATTCCCAATAAATACCTAAAAATTCGCTCCCGGCTCTCCACTCCTACTCCACGTCCTCCCACCTCCTATTTACCCCTCCCTCCCTCTCCCTCATTTCCCCCTCACCTTCTTCACTCAAATCGTGTTCGGCGGCGATCGACGGCGCCTCTCCATGGACCTCTCGTACAATGGCGACTGCCGTTGGGCGTTCGGCGGGATTCGTGGCGGTCATCCGAGAAACGAGGCTCATCTGGAGAGGAAGAGTTTCCCCTCTCCCTCTTTCCTCATTCTGTTATCACTTCTCTTCATCTTCCTCCTACGCCCCGGCCATCACCCTCCCTTCTCCCTCTTTTACCTCCTCTCCTCCCCTCTCCCCTCCTCACCTCATTCGGCCACTTGTTCAGCACCGTATCGGGAACATCGCGTGCGTTCCTTAGCTTTCTGATGACGTCATGCCGTTCGCTTTCCGTCGTCACCACAGTGAAGAGCTCGAGAAGAACGACGCCGGACGAGTAAATGTCCACCTGACAGTCAGAGATTCACGTATTTATAAATCGCGCACATTTGAGATGCGGGAGCGCGAAATTTTACGTTAAATAGTTCACACATTTTTGTCTTAAATTTATCAGAGGCCCCTAAAATTCCTGTCCGACCCACCTCCTTCCCGTACGAGGCCGTCTTCAACTGCTCAGGTGCTGCGTATGTCGTCGTACCAACGCCGATCGAGTGGAGAACCGGAGTGGAGGGAGAGGGAGTGACTGGAATGGGGGATGTCTGACAGAGCAAAATTAATATTCTCGAATGAAGCACAACTAAATTTTATTCTGTAACCCGGAAATTGGCATTATGTTTGGCTCGCTATGCAATCTCTCAGAAGGCTAGTCACGAGGTTCTTCGTTCCCCTGTGAAACTATAAACCGTTCCCTTCATATTCGTGTCTCCCACGATATCCCACCCTCTTCCACGTCGTGGCAGGCCAATCCGAAGTCTCCCAGTAGAAGTTGTTGTGGCGTGGACGACGGAGAGCCTTGTGGGCGGAGGAAGATGTTAGCGGGCTGGAATGCCGGTGAATTATAGTGATACTTCATAGATTCTATTTCTATTTTCTCAAAAAAATGCTCTTACCCACCAGAAGTGGGAGCATCTCTAATACTATTCTCCTTGTCTTTACATCTATTACTATATAAAAGGCTAGTACCTTAATATCTCGATGGATGATTCCCTTGTCGTGAATGTATTCCAAAGCATTCATCAATTGGCTGAAGAGGCGCATCGACTCCTCTCTGTCCACCGTGCAGCTCGACACCCTGAAGGGGAATTGTGTAATCGGGCCCGTTATTTTCTGCGAATTCCGTTTTTCCTTCATTTAGCGACCACCTATGAGAGAAAATATTGGATATTGCGTGTATTCAATTTTACAACATTGAGAAGGACACCAACAACTTAAGCACATTTTGTATGCCTGTTCACAAGAAATCTTTCAAAACCCATCGAATAATTCTTCAGACACCGATCAAGAGAGCTTCCATATGACGTATTTGGCTCATGTGTAGGATCTTTTCCACCCTCTCCCAAGACCCACGAAGTCATGCGTTCTTGACGCACCATTTTCAAAATTACGTAATACTATTATAATAGTATTGTTTTACCCCATCGCCGTCCAATCGAATAGCGTTTAATATTCGAGAGAACCGATAAGCTTGAAACGTATTTCGAGTATTTTCCTTTGCTCTCCTTGCTCCCCACTGGACTCACTTCCAAAGCTTCTCATTCCGTACTTCCAGATGGCGCTCGAGGGACGATGTGCACAGTTCCATCTGGACGTAAATGACCGCTCGGACCCGCTGAAATTGGATCAATCAATATTATTAACCATTTTCCCTTCGCGTGTTTTAAAGCCAAATATACTAAACTTTAGTATTCTTCTCCCCCTCTTCCTTTTATCTAGTAGTGAAGCACTGAATCGCATTCAGAACGAAAGCCTCCTCATGCTAAAAACGTGCTTTCATTTTTTTTCCATTTTCCACTTCTTAACCATGGTGCCACTGGCAGCGTAAAATCACGGTATTGCACTCAGTGCGATGTTCCTACCACGATGTCATTATATTCTTGCATCGTCTTATCTTTCCTGAATCTCCCCCTTCCAAGTACATCCATACCGCATTTAGCACAAAGGGTCATTTTCATTCTTAAGTGGAAATCCTCACCATCCGTTCCACGCTTCCTTCGTCGGAGCTCCCGATGCTCCCGTCCGTTTCATCTCCTTTCGCCTTCGCCACGCACAGATCGAGTGAGGAATCTAGAAAGGGCAATAATTACTCCCATTCTCTTCCCACTTCTCCTTTCCTACTCTACCTCTTCGCCACTCTCTCCTATTCTCTCATCTCCTATTCTTCTCCACCACGTACCTCCCACTTCTCTCACCCCTCTTCTTCGCCCGCTCGTCTCATGTTCCCTTCTCCCTCCTCTTTCATTCTATTAGGTTGAACCGTAAGTTTGGAACTAAGCATTACCTCTAATCTCTCTCGATCTAGACCAGTACTCTCTGTCATCCCTGGGGGGATACAGAGAGGACACCCTAAGGTGTACGATGTGCATATTGAATGGGCCACTCTTATGTTCTTCTGTCGAGGGGAACAGTAATACCGAACTCCTTCGATTTTGAATTACTTCTTTTTCGCAATACCATGTTATGATTTTTTTTATTCATACATAGGGCACCTAACATTGACAAGTTCCATACCACGGTGTACCCCTGACATGTCCCTACTACTGTCACAGCGCTCCCCTCGATCAATGCATTAGAGAGATAGAATACCTTCCTCCAAAATAACCATTATATCGGAGCCTCGGGAGAGCTAATTCCACTGCCACAAATTTCATGTATTTTGAGAGCCCAAATCCGAGGAGTCCATTATGACGGCTAAGTTTTACTTCAAAAATGTGCAAAAGGTCCAGGCTGGTAGCCTCAAGAATGACGGATGATAGGCAGAAGTATTCTGTCGGAGCTGCACCGCGCGATCACTCTTCGCGAGAAAATCCGGTCTGAGCAAGCAAAAATTTTCCCGATCGTTTTACCATACTGAATTTATTCCCCAGACCTTGCTTCGTACAGAAAACCATTGTTCAGATTTTTTCAACACTACATTGCTGTTAAATAATTAAATCCCGTCACATGGTCATTTCCGACCTCATTAAATTCTTCGCCTCCTATCTCCGTGGCCTCTAAAAGGCTTGGGCTGGCAATTTACCCGAGCGGTGGCAGAAGACCATAGACGCCAATGGGGGGTAGCTCGGGTATTTGGATCGCCCTAGTCGCGAATAATGTAAGAAAGAACATTCATGCTGAAATAGTTCCAAACTTACGGTTCACCCTGATACTATCCGCCCTCTCCCTCTGATCTTCTCCCTTCTTCTCTTCCTTCCCCTGCTCACCGCTGCTCCCCGGAAACAACCCTCGTCCCCTAGCAACGGCGGAGTTGTCGCTCAGACTTGATGCGAAGCTGCCGATCGAATGGGACAAATCCGAACGACTGGAATAAATAATTAATATATGAAATTAATTCATAAATCATAATTTAACATAATATGTAAATATTATTATTCTGCGAAAAAAATACGACCAATTTGAATGTTTACATAGTGTTTTCATACAGATTCGAATTTTTATATATATCACCCATACAATCAACTATTATCGGTCGAAATTGTGTTTCCCAGCGGGAGAAATATTTATGGATCTCACTATTCGCAAATCGAGAGGTTGTGCGAGGCCACAACAAATGAACACTCACCGTGCGTCAAACACCTCCTCTGCATTCACGCCGTCTTCACCCTCGAATCTGAAAAAATATCGTAGACTCAACAGAACTCGGTTGATCAAACTGGTTGATCTCCTTGATCAGCGGTCAACCCGGCGTGTTTATTCGGCCGTCCAAAAGTAATTTCCCTCACATCTCCGTGATCTGGACTCCTGAGCCCTCGTTCCTCCTCGTATCATGTGTCGTCTGCGATGAGGTAGAACACTCGACGCACTGCTCTCCATTGTGCGTGGTCGACATTAGAACGTGCTCGGGCTGCAAGGGAGTGATTGTGCGCCTTCCAAATCGGAGACGATAATTGGGAAAATGCGCTAACCTCGACCCACGCCGAGTGGTAGCGGACGACATTAGCGTGCTGTAGTGATGCCTGCACCTCGACCTCGTGAAGGATCTGGAAATAGGGATCGGGATGAATCTGGCTACTGAAGTTCCGATGCAAAATCACGTAAGTCATTACTACTAAAATAACCATTACTACTAAAATAACTAGAATTCCTAAAATAACTGGACTCCAAGGATGTGAGGGGGTGACGGGCATGGAAAGAGATCCAGCAGGTCCATCAGTACCCGCTGCATCTCCGAGCCTACTCACAATACCGTACCTGATGGCCAGATCCGTCCGTGGGTGCGATCTTCTTTAGCGCGTATATCTGCCTATCAGACACGGATCGAACCTGCAGAACCCAGTTTGAAGGGCGAAAATAGGAATTTTATTGTTAGCAGGCCTAAGGGAAAGGTATTAACCAGAACTCGTAAATCAGTTAACTATCCACCCCATGAAACAGATCTACAAGGAGCAACTAATACTAACAGAGAGTTGTTCGGGGCAAGGAAACGTAAAATCGGTTAGTCTTAATCGAAATAAATCATGGTATGTAGCAAGATAAAGGAATAAGTTTTCGGACTGCGGTAAACTGATTTAATATGTAAGAGAATACATTAAAAAATGCCCACCTTGAATACGGTGCCAAATCCACCGCTACCAATCACCTCCAACTCTTCGAACTCGCTGCGGAGTCGGCTGGCTCCCAAGATCCTCCCACAGGAGACGAATGGAAGACCGCAGAGGTCGCTGAATATCAATCTAATAGTATAAAAAGTCGATGTTAGTCTGTGTGTGACGATAAGCTTAGGCAGGAGAGCCCTCGCAGCCGAAGGTGGCGTTGGCCACCAGGCAGGGGAGCTGTCGTTCGATGAGATATCCATAGTAATGACATGGAAAACGCAGCCCGAATCGAGATTCGCTACTGCGTATATCTCAGCGGGACGATGGACTTCATAGCAAAAATATCCACCAACCTGGCGTTGCTTCCACCGAATAACATCGACCGGACGACGTTCCCGATCAACTGGAAATTTTTTTATTCATTCTAACTTCAATAACGAATTTGGAGAGCATTAGAAATGATGATACACGGGTATCTTTTGAGGACTCGTAAAACACAGAACGAACTATAATCACACTCTAGAAATATTATCGGCTGAAAAGCAGTTGCTGATGTGCAATACTCCGCCCATTATTGCTTCGGTGTGGGCGAAGCTTGGGAACTTGTTACTGCGTTTATCTAATCGACAATCAGCCCTCATATAATACCTGAGAAGCCATGAGTCGAGGATGCCGCAGATGATCCGAGAAGAGAACATCCTTCACCAATCCATGTTCCACTAACTTGTTTTGCAGCACTGAAAACGGAGAAATTACTATAGTGTAAAATCGCCCAACGCTACCGTATTCTACAGAAGAACGACGCAACAAGCTACCGTAGGTAATTCAAAAAGTGTTCAAAGCTACCGTACCTCGCTTCTTGTTTCGGAGCTCCGGTACGGTTTCACACAAGAGATCGATGAATCCGCAGAAGAGGAGTCGGAGGCCCTGTAGAGGACCTCGTTTTTCTTTCCACTCCAGCTACCGTACTCGAATAATGCCCAAAGCTATCGTATCTAGCAAAAATACTCCTCTACCTGCACTTCCGGATCTCCAGCCAAGGACAAACTTGGACCTCCGATGTATCGTCCGACGAGGGCTTCCGCTTCCTAATGAGGACCTCGTTATCATCACTCTCCAACAGAGAATTGAGCCCAAAGTTACCGTATATAACGAAAAACCCCTACCTCGAGTTGCTGGCTGGCCCAGACAGGTACCCTGCCTATCTCACGATCCTGGAAAGAATTTATATGCACTAAAAGAAAGCAATCCTATACAAATAAGCGGCGTGCTTGTGAATAAGCTATTACTATATAAAAGGCTGGTCCTAAATACTCGAGGTAAACATCGACATTACACTTACTTTGGGGGTCTGCCTGTTAGAGCAATGTTTTATTGAAATGATCGATTAGGATTATAGGTGTTCGAAAACATCACGATATCTGTGCAATCACCAATGGTGATGGCGTTTCTTTTTACCCTCGAAGAGAAAGACACATAAGCACTACGAAAATGTTATTCCCATCTCGGTCGTCTTCCGTCCGCTTCCGTCCTTAGTTCCCTTTCGAGACATGAGCTTTCTGTAATTCTCTTTCCTCCGTCGATTTATTTACCAAAGGGCATCCATTAGTACGAAATAAAACTTCTGGAAGGCAACCGGTTCTTTCGTAAAATGATTACAATAAAATCAATTTATCCTGTAATGTTCTATCTGAAAAACATCTCACAATCAGCGTATAAAACAAATCAACGAAATTCGAAAAATGGCAATGCTATCGCATGGATTCCCTGATTCAATCTTCTGGAAGAATTCGTCGTTCGTGAACGGGTCGGCAGGAGGAGGACGGCAGCCTGGGAAAATATTTGTAAAAAAGTATATGTAGAAATATTCGAACCTGTACAGCGGCCAGCCGACTGACCTTGATGCACACCTCGACTTCCGGCGAACAGGGGAGGATCTGAAGATATTGAAGTCCCTAAACGAAAAGCTAGGTGATCCTCTAGAAGCGGAGTACTGTACTCACGTCGTCGACGGGCTTGTGGAGGCGTCCCGCGATGTAGAGCCACCGCCAGTCGAGCAGATCGGCCTGCGAACATAGCAATATAGAATTCCGGAATATTCTGCCATATCGGCCAGATATAAAAAATATTACTATAAATAAGCGCTAAATATAGCGAACAATCAAGTTGTTTATTCCGCTCCTCCGACCTTGGGCACTTCCTGGTCGATGACTCCGTACTTGATGAGGCGTCCCGTGGGCGTGCGCATGTGCGTATTGCAGAACACTGCAGCGGCCGAATTCTAGAAATATCAATTCCAATAGCTACCGTATCGTTCAAGCCTCTCGTTCTAAACAAACAGTAATTACCATTGCCATAAGCTACCGTAACCAAGCCATTCAATTTATAACATCTATAAGTATTGATGCCAAAAATACCGTAATCAAGTCTCCTCTAAATCAAATCTCACCTGTAACCTGCACATGGCGCGTGGTCCAAACTTTCTGACGCGGGAGTAGTGGCTGGGGTTGCGCTCCACGTTTTCCCTGGAAAGGAGGATTACAATGATCGCAACCCGGAATCGTATACTTGTGAAATGTAGCGGCATTGCGTGTGCATAGCACGATGTCGACCATCTTCTGCGTGGGATCTTCGCCTTCCTGAAGCGATGATCGACCGTGACCCCAGTCATCCTTAGAATGGAACAAAAATAACGTAAACGGTATTATTTTCATCCTATAAAAAACATGATAAGGAACACGCCCATCCCGGATGGGAGTTTGTTCAGGCGGTGATAGACGGCGGTCGTCGATGCGGGGCTCCTTTGGAAGCAGAGTATTGTACTCACGTCGACGACGGGCTTATGCAGGCATCCCGCGATGTAGAGCCACCGCCAGTCGAGCAGATCGGCCTGCGTACAGGGAAATATAGGATTCCGGAATATTCAGCCATATCGGGCCGATTTAAAATATTACTTTGAAAAATGATAAAAAAAATAGTGAAGAATTAAGTTGAATATTTCGCTCCTCCAACCTTGAACGCTTCCTGCTCGATGACTCCATACTTGATGAGGCGTCCCGTGGGCGTGCGCATGTGCGTATTGTAGAACACTGCGGCGGCCGAATTCTATAATTATCACCGCCAAAAACTAGCGCAATCAAGCCTTACATTCTATAAAAGCAGTTATTATCACTGACACAAGCTACCGTAGTCAAGCCTGTCATCCACAGAAAACAACTCTCACCTGTAACCTGCACAGGGCGCAAGGTCCAAACATGCTGACGCAGGAGTAGTGGCCGGGGCTGCGCTCCACGTTTTCCCTGGAAAGGAGGATTACAGTAATCGTAAACTAGGACTACGGTAATTTTGAACTAGGATAATTTTGAACTAGTAGGACTACGGTAGGTAAAAGAATGAATTTCGGCAACCGGAGACTGAAATCGAATACTTGTGAAATGTAGCGGCATTACGTGTGCGAGCACGATGTCGACCATCTTCTGCGTGGAATCTTCGCCTTCCTGAAGCGATGATCGCTCGTGACCTGCCATCGACCGACGGAACTACCGTACCTGCGGGATTACGCCCGATCCGTACTCGAAGGCGAAACCAATCGACGACAACGGCAACACGCCGATGAGATCACGCACCAGTTGGCGTGCCAGCGCCATGGGGCTGAGTTCAGTCTGCGATGACCAAGTTCAGTTTGCGTTCTTCGGAGTGTACGGTAGTGTTATATTGTCGACCCTCAAATGTAGACTCCAACGATAGATCCACGAGGTCATCGACCAGACGACGTTTGAACGATTCGCAAGGCACAATAACTTTATCATTTCCTTCTGAACCATGACCCATTTGTACAATATTATTATCACCGATGAGGGAAAATACAATACATCAAACTTAAATATACAATCAAAGCAAGTAAGATGGAGATAGCGCATTTCACCAATGCTAATAAGCGAGGAATAAATAACATTATATATTTCTGATTAGATCTGATACAATGTATTCTGGGCCGTATGATCACTCAATCGTAACCCCTCCACAGACCCTTGGTTGTTGTCCTTTTCCTGGCGGCAACGAGTATTTCAACGATGCGCGGGTAGTTGGGTACGTATGTTGTGCTTCCTGAAATTGCGCGATACGGATTTAACCACTCAATGTATTTTTGCGCGGCAACCCGGCAGTTCGGTGTTGCAAATCCTCATTAATTATTTGCAGGTTCAGGTATGGCTAATAGGGTTCCGGCATCCATCAAAGAAACTATAATAAAAATCTGTTTATGGTCTAATCTATTTCATTTAGCTAGAAAGCAGTTACATAATATACTCCGCTCATCTAAAATTCAGATGATCTGACGCGATAAACTAGTAATGAGATCCGTTTCCCAAATGCATTATGCATCTCTCGCTCGAAAAATATGCACAGTTGCTCTCATAGTTACGGCCGTTATGTCTTTCCACTGTTTTATCCGCTACGAAATGTATGACCATCGCTACTACATTATAGAAAAGTTGACCTGAGAAGGTTTCACGAAACTATGCCTCCCTCTTTCTCCCCTCCTAACCTTTCTGGACAACAGCTCCCGTGTAAGCATCGAGGAGGCCGGAGAGCAGCTTCAGGCGCTCCGAATCCGCCTGTTCAAGCACCCATCTGAACATAGTTAGAAATCTGTCCCACCGTGGACGATCTGACCTGGCGTACTCCTCCTTGGTGTACTGTACACAGTCCTGGGGGGTAGGGGGTGGCACTTGGAAGTTGAAAGTGGTTTCTCGGCTTCGGGTTTGTTTGCATTCTGTACTATTTTCGCAAACAATAATTATAGTAACAAAAAGAA
>JACMIG010003520.1:0-12045 GCA_014805385.1 Levipalatum texanum | reverse complement strand
GAAAAATATTCTGCATATTCTTTTGTTTGGTGATCATATGAGTGCAGCGCACGCGGTCCGACTCGGATCCGCTGGGCCCGGTCCATGGACATCCCTTGTAAGGACCTCTATAATTTCTAAGGACCCTTATACTTTCTAAGGACCCTCCCAATTGAAAGGACCCTTATAATTTCTAATGAGCCTTATAATTTCTAAGGACCCTTATAATGTCTAAGGACCCTTATAGTCGAATAGAGCCAAGGGGACTTGACTAGGGTTGGCAAAGGTAGAACGGCTGTTTTCCGACTAGTCGGTGCGCCGAAGGCCGTAACTCGGCCATATTTGAAGATAAAAATTTTCTGTTGAAAAGGTTTTGTAGCCCAGACAATTCTCCATCTCGAAGTGAAGACCAGAATACAATTGGTCAAAAAGTGTATTAGCCACAACGATTACAAAAGGTAGTTTAGCTTATGGAGCGGTTGCGATCGTCGTACCTGATTCTTAAGCTAAACTACCTGTTGTAATCGTTGTGGCTAATACATCTTTTGACCAATTTTTTCTGGTTTTCATCAGGAGATGGAGAATTGTCAGGGCTACAAAACCTTTTCAACAGAAATTTTTTATCTTCAAATGTGGCCGAGTTACGGCCTTCGGCGCACCGACTAGTCGGAAAACAGCCGTTCTACCTTTGCCAACCCTAGACTTGACTCTACTCCCGATACTCACAATACAATAAAGAATGTAATGGTGAAGAACGTGCTCATGAGCAGCTGGAAGGCGAGGGCAAAGGCGAGGCAGACTCGTTTGTTCTGGAATGCCCATCCGAGATATTGTCGAGCACCAACTACTTCTCATTATCGATCGGGAGGCAGACGTTATGGAACAGAAAAATATACTCACATGAACGATGCCATAGGCGCCACACGCACCGCCTACCAGCGAGAAAACGAAAGGAACTGGATGTATTGATTTTCGGAAGGAATTCAAACCAAGGGCAACTTACTGTACATAAGGATCTCCGGGTGGAAGAAGAAGTAGAATCCCGGGCAGAGTGCGTATTGGACTGTCATTGCGAACAGGGCAAACTTATAAACGAAGCATTGTCGGGCACCAAAACGAAGTGGATTCCTACGGTACCGCGGGAAAGTGCAGACCATGATCTACCATCGTTTCATTACTTTGGCCCTGATTCCACGCTTACCTACATTTCAAAGCAAAACTGGTAGTAAGCCGGCGGTAGAAGAGCTGCACTTTTCCACGGTACCGTGGGGAATGCACCGCGTTTGGTGCTCGATAATAACAACACCGTACTCTTCGTGTCTCGTAACTGTGCTTAGCGACTCACGAGGGCAGCCATCTTGAGTGGAATACAGCGGAAGATCGTGCCCTCCTTGGCCTCGTCGAACTCCGTCTTGTGGATGACCGTGGGGATGGGGCGGTCATCGGTCTCGTCGCCTTCAAGGGATCTTGGCGTGGAGGGAGCAGAAAGGAGAGGGAAAGGAGGAGGAGAGAGGAGGATGAGATGGAAGGGGTGAGGGAAGAGAGGGAGGTGGGGGGCAAGGGAAGGGGGGGGGGGAAGGAAAAGAGATGGAGTTGAAGATGGAGGGAACTTCTTCTGTGCATGAAGAGGATATAGGGTGGATGAGGTATGACGTAAGGGAGAACAAGGGGGTAAAGGAACAGAAGAAGGGTTAGCACATGGGCGGACGGGTAGAGGTAGGAGGGTGAAGAGAGAAGAAGGAGGAGTAGGGAGGGTTACTGACCAGGCAGTCCAAATCGGTGATACTCAGCCGAGTCATCGAGGCCCCGTAGCCCGAGGCGGCGGAGGAAGTTCATGGAGAGACGAGAATGCACTCCGTGGCTATTGGAACATCGAGAAGGAGCAGTGTGGGGGGGGGGAGAAGAGATGGAGGGGGAGAAGAGAAAAAGAGAGGAGACGAGCATCCTTCCCCCCGTGCCACCAGGCGATGCGTCATGATTTGTTGTGTGTGGTCATTGAGATGATGTTTACTTGCTTTTCGGGAGATAGCTCGAGGTCCCTGACCCTCTCTGTGGATAGTTTCATGTCTCTAGCCAGGGTATTCCTCGATTGGAAGCCATCCCCGTTCAGCCTTTGCCTCTATTGCAAAACACGCGCTGGCAATCAATCGAAACTCTCTCTTCTGCTCCCCTCCTCCTCTTCTCCTCTTCCAAATTGCCCCTTATGCAAAGGCGCTCTGTGCCCACTGAACTATCGAGTAGCACACGGACCCTTTATTGTCGGGCACCCGGAGCGCTCCAATTCAAATGCTCGGACAATACCAATGGCAGTCCTCGTCTGCCTCTACAATATATCAAGTCTAACTGGAGCTGCAATAACTACATAACAACGCGAAGGATCTTCATCCTTTGAGCAGCTCGATCTCCATGGCAGCATCCAGCTCCCAGAGACTGCAAGCGGGGAGGGATGCGAAGGGCAGCTTTTATTGTCGGGCACCAGGAGCGCTCTAATTCCCACACCCGGAAATTACCAATGACGGACTGCGTGCGTTCTTGCTCTACCTCTCGTTCATGCCTGATTTGTTTCTGTTGATCATGAACCCTATAGATCAAGGTAGATCAAGCGCGCGTAGTAAAACGCTATCGGTGCCCGACAATAAAATAAGAAACATACGTGGACGTCCCCACCACGTTGAGCACTACGACGCCAAGGAAGAGGAGGAGGGAGATCTGGAAAAGAGAAGAGATAAATGAAGTAGCGAGGGTGGCGCTAATTGTTTTATTAACAAAAAATGTTCCGATGTATACGCTCATCGCCCCTGTCAAAAATTATCAGCCGATAGGCAACCTTTTCGGTCTACTACAACATTACGAGTAGGGCTAACATGTTCTCCGGAACGTCCTCAATACTGCGTTTATCTCACAATCAGTTATATGACCCGACTCATTCCACTCACCGCGTTCTGCTTGGCCTGCTCCTCGGTCTGTTGCCCCTTGACGTGCGCGTAGACGAGGATGCCGATGGTGGCGAAGAGGATAACAAGAGCCAGTGCCGTCATTCCTGTCTGGATGGCAACGGCGGGGAAGAGGAGGGAGCGGATGTTCTAGAACTGTCCGTCATCTACAAGTAGAAGAAGGCGACACGAACCAGGGCCATGCCCAGCACAGCGAGCAGCGACGCCGGCAGAAAGAAGTAGAAGGGAACTGGAATTGTGGGAAATTGGGACTCATTCATGCCGGGTCATCCAAGTACTGAGCGATTCTAAGACTAGACTAGAAAAGTCGTAAACTAGTCAAAAAAGTGAACTTTTGGTATGTATTTTTGACACCACGAAAATCACCAAGTTTTCCGAGCAGTTCTTGGCAATGTGCCATTTCGGTACATCCACTCTACGTTTGTGTATTCAAATGTTGCTCGATGCCGCGTTGTCCAAACTCTTGCCGATTCGAGAGGCGCTACAAAAATGCACTCGATCTTACCATAGAGTGCTCGAGGTGGATAGAGGAGCAGCCACGGGATCAGAGAGTATTCTATGGCTGTGAGGGCGAGGACTGCCTGGAAGATGTCGAAAGGAAGAGCGAGAGAGAGGGCCACTCACGAAGGCAGCCCATTTCAGGCTGTTGAGCTCCTCCGGCAGAAATGCGTCAGCGAAGGCGGCCGAGAGGGAGGACAACATCTTGTTGGAGGGGAGGGGAAGAGGGGGAGGAGAAGAGGGAAGGTGAAGAGGAAAAGGAGAAGAGGAGGAGAGGAGAAGGGACAACGTGACGAGAGGGAATAGAGAACTCCCTGACTCATTGTGCAAGCTGTGTCAACAAGTCCCATACAAAGACAGCACATTCTGCCGGTTCAAACGTTTGGCGCCGGAGATGGCGGTTGTTTTTGGCGGGAAAACTGAAACTTATTATTGCAAGGAACCACAGAGATGCAAATATTTGTCGGATATTTCTGCGTTTAGCGCCAGTTTGATCTACCGATCAAGCTATTTCAGAACACAAGCGGACCCAACAATAAGAGCTCTGCGCAAAGTAAATGGGTTTCTGTGAAAATATTGGTTCTCGACAATATCATGTTTTTTTATATTTTGTGATGAATTAATGCCTGGTTGAACAAAAATGACTCACTCTTAGTTTATCATGAAGATAAATAAACCGAATAAATAGGAAGGACGTTTATCGGTATACGCAAATCTAAACAGTGCTCGAAATTGTCGATGACTTCCACTCTCCTTTCCCTTCATCCACCATGACTCTCACGGCGATTCCACTCACCAAATACTTCCGAGACGAAGTCAGAGGGGTGGATCCGAACACTGAAGGTGGGCAACGACATTTAAATTTAAATATATTTTTAATAAATAATAAGATACTCGATTTCAGTCCATGGCTGCGCCATGCCTTACTACGGGCCGTTTACGCTGCGGAGACTGGCTGAGGCAAGTTTCCCGGGCATTGTCGGGAGCCAAAGAGTAAAAAGTGCATCTGCTTTCGCTATTGATCTACCGCTTTTCGAACCTCGCGCCCCGCTTCTATCGGGTTCTTGACAATAAGCATGAACACGCATCTCTTTAGATCTCACTCATCGTTGCGGAATTGATTTTCGTAGAGGAGTTCCTCGAGAAGCTGCTAGCAGGAATCTTCAACTTCGGCAGTGACATCCGTGAGACCAATCAATCGATAAATGGCAATAAATAATCAATATTCAGTGATTCTGCTGCTTTTCCTCGTACAGCTCGATATTTACGTGACTGCCATCGAAGGATTCACGAAAGGGAGCTACATCCTATTTCTTCCCCTTCTCGGAGCGATGGGAATAGATGTCATACGGGACGGAGGAGAGTCCATCGCATGGCTGTAAGGGTCACCATGCAATAATCGATCACCAATCAATACTCGATCACCAATCAATACTTATTAGAGACCAATCAATATACTCGGTCGATGGTTATAGGATCCGCTCAATAAGGAGTTTCGCTCGAGGCTGCGACAATGTCACTGATCCTGAACAGCGCACGCGCTGTGAGAAATACAAAAAAGAAGTAAGTACAGGTCGAAAAATAAGGGTGCCGAATTTGGCAGGCACGGCCTTTGGGCGTTCTAAATAGTATACATCCCCTTTGCAGGATGTTAGTACGGCCATCAGCCAATTCACCGTCATGGCCATGATCCTTGCCACATTGCTCGTGTAAGTGCCGGTATCTCTAACAATAAGACCAATCGGTATCGATAGAGTCACGAGAAAAGGGGAGTACGCCTATGTAGTGTGGCCTACCCATTAGGCAGACTCCTTGGGTGGTAATTCTTCAACTTCTTCTCTTCCAGCATCGTCCGCTACGTCTTCTTCCTCCACAAGCGCCAGATGGCACAGAAGAACGTACGTTCCGCGTGTCCTCCTATGAGATAAAATCAGTAACAACTCGAAACTGACTTTATTTGAGATACATTAGTGGCGCTTGGTTATTGTGCCGCACTACAGTACTTATAATTTCCCGTTCCACTAGCGAAACTTCCGCCTTCCATATCTCAGCTCTAACAAGGAATCTATGCAAGATTTTTTATATTCCTCGGTTCCTTGACTAGGTGGCATGCGAAATTTCAGCCTCGAATTCCATTCCTTCTCAAAGATACAAACAAAACTGTCTGCTAACGAGCACAAGTCTTTTAGAAGTTCTATGGTGCGGCACAATACTGCGCTTACCTAGTGGATCGACGATATTCTTGCAATAGACCATTTCAGTCCCGCGTTCGTGCCGTCGTCTGTGCCATTTAGATGCTGATTATGGGTCTTTCAATACCAATCCCTGTACTTCACTTGACATGTTTCTCTTGCTTTATCGGTGTTTGCCAAATATCGCTTCATCCTGCATAATAGATAATGTTAATCTTTTATGGGAATAAAGTATCCTGCTTACCCCTACTACAGCTATTTATTCGATGAGCAGAAAATCTATGGCAAGAAAAAGAGCGAAATGGCAAAAGTCAATGCGTCCGGGGGGAATCGAACCCCCGTCGAATGCTTGGAAGGCATCCATGCTAACCATTACACCACGGACGCGACGTTTTGCGTTGGTCGAAAGTTTGTGGCAATCCACCGGCGCGCGCAATGGATGAGGGGATGAAGCTAATCCGGTTTTGGGCACCTTGCTTGGAGGGAGAGGACATGGGAGGTTTGACTTTGACCAAATTCAAGATAAATGACATTACAGCCCTCACCTTTGCTGGATAATCAGATCGAGTGTTTAGATCGATAGTTTATATCTCCCGGCGAGATCGACTGGAGTAACGTAAACTTAGCTTGTTACTGGATATCATCCAATCTCTCCTCCTCGATCTCCTCTATCATCGACGAGGGACTGGAGGAAGGGAGAGAGTTCAGAGAGACATAGAAGGAAGACTGACCAAAATCTACCGCCCGGGCAGAGGCGCAGCTTCAGTCTTCGATCACTGGTAGAGGGGATGAAAACGCTGACAGAGTTTTGTCTCGTCCACTTCTTCGGAGATGCGATAGCTCGAGCGGAGTCTGTGGGTTCGTTCCTTCTCCTCCCTCTCCCCTCCGATCCTCCCCCTTCCCCTCCCTCCCTCCCCAGACTTTTCAGAATCAGAGTGGACGCCACCTCGCTACGGCCCGTTCTCGCTGCGCAAGCTCGCTGAGGTACGGTCAAACAGTATTATGGAAATTCTTTACTTTCTCCATTGAAATCGGGCTGGTTTGAGTCAAGAGAGAACGCTATTGTAATCCCAAAAAGTCACAGACTTTTTGTGTTCATCTCAGATCGCCCTTGTTGTCGTCGAGCTCATCTTCCTCGAGAAGCTCCTCGGTCGCCTCATCGTCAACATCTTCAACGTCGTCAACGATGCTGGTCAGATCCGAGGGATCAAAGATCAAAGACCAACTCGCGCCATTCCAGAGTATCTCCTCGTTTTGCTTCTTCAGCTCGACATTTACATCACGGCCATCAATGGATTCGTTCGAGTAGCGCACCCCCCATCCCCTCCCCCTCTCTTCCCCCCTCCTCCAGGGTTCTCCCCTCCTCCTCGCCCCTCTCCTCCTCGTCCTCGCAGCCGACATCGTCATCTTCTCCGTCGATCTCGCTACCAGGCTGTTAGCAATTAAATTTCAATACAAAATAAAAAAAAATCGATTTTCCAGCCACGAAACGCTGTCGACGTACCACATGGACATGGGCGACCTGAGCCACATCGAGGAGGGACCACACAAGACTCGACTCATCCAGCAGTTCCAGGAGTACCACGATGAACGGCTGTGGATGGTGGGGGATGGTGGGGGCGAAGGGGGGATAGGAGGGGAAGAGGAGGCGAAAGAGGGGGAGGAGATTGGAGAAGCAAGATCAAGGAGAGGGGGAAATACGAGAGAGAAGCCTGAGTTCCAGGAGATAAGTCTGGATGTCAACGACGCCATCCTCGTCGCCTTCCTTACCCTCCAGCTGGCAGCGTGAGAGTCCCATTCGAGGGAATCCTTTCCCCATTTCAGCCTGGCCTACTACACCTATCTCCTCTACCAGCGGGTGTCTCTTCGATCTTCAGAACCCATGGTGAGTATCTGCTTGGCGAACTATTGTCGAGCACCAAAAAGTGAAAAATTCCAACTGATTCTATTTGATCTACCGATTCTATCCCCGTTTCATGGCCTGTTGAGGCAAACTGATTGTGCAACTTACAAGTTGGAAGCGATAGGTCAAGAGAGCGCACAGGCCGTCATCCGTATTTTCTGGGAATTCGCCGCTTTTTGGTGCTCGACAACATCTTGAATGAATTGTTGATGTGTTTACCGATGTCCTCTCTAATACAGCTCGAGGCTTCCACTCCTTCCGCCGATGGCGCTGATTTCGTCGTGGCCGTCGCCAAGAACAGTGAGTGATGAGGTCAGAGAAGAATTTGAAGAGGGTCTTGAGATGCCAACGGATCCACGACGTCCATCGAGCTCTGACGCTGCCTGCATCCCTCCTTTAACCACACGAACTCCATCATCAACTATACATTTAGCGCATTGTCATAGATACATAAGTTGTTCCATTCAATTGCCTATAAAGTATATATTGCAAGGAACCACAACGGTGTATAAATTTTTCCGATCTTTCTCTGCATAGCAACCGTTTGATCTACCGCTTGCCCGCGGCGAGTTCGCGGGAGAAAGCTGGGCCACCCACGTCCCTCCCACGAAACTTTGAGCGAATTCAACAATAAGGCCGTTGCGAACTAACATGAGATTCAGTAGAAAAATTTGCACCGTTGTGGTTCTTGGCAATAATGAAGCAACGGCATCTGTTTACTTCGATAACCTAAACAATCACTGGCTGGACTAGTCCTCACTTCCTCTTCTCACCATGCGGAGTCTACTCGACTTGGCCATCAGCAAGTTCGTCAAGGAGCCACCGTCTGCAGGGGACGGGGAAGGTGAGGAAGCAAAAAAAATGATTTCGGTTTTGTCCACCGCTTCTAACTCCGTGTCACGTCTTTGAATCACACGAGGGCACAGCATATCCGGACGTGGGTATAAAAACGCTTCGGGTTCTCCACAGTAGCCATGAAACAGGGAATGAAGACACAGATCAAGAACACTCGCAGTCCTCCATTGATATTGGCCGTGCGTGGGGAGTAGAACGTTCCGGGTGCCCGACAACATCTCTTCAGTGTCCCTGTCGATGCCGTCGTACGGTCCCCTCTCACTGCGGCAACTGGCGGAGGTTTTCTTTGAACATTATCGAAATTCTTATTGTAAGCGCACGGGGGGTTCACGGGCGCTCCGCAGCTTCCAGACTATCGATTTTGTCTCGTTTTCGCCTCCCTCTCGATTAGGGTGCCATTAAATGACGACGCGTTGGTTTTTTCGTCACAAACGACGTTCTATTGGACCAAATTGAAAATCGAATGAATCAGGGATGTATTGTCAAGTGCCCAAGCAATTCTAAATTATCGATCGGGAGGCATAACGTCAGGTTCCTGTATCTCTGCGATATCAAAGAGTTTGTTGCTCAAATTTTGCAAGCTTCGGTTGGAATCCAGATCCATGGCATGCAAAATTTCAGCTTCGTAGCCCTTTTTGTTCCGGAGATACAGAAGGGGACTATGAGATAAACACAGTGTCGCGGAACGGGAAATTAGAATTGCTTGGGCTCTAGACAATAGAGCACTTCAAGCTGAACACGATGAGCTATAGAAGTGTGGCAATCCGATGTGTTCTCAGGGCGCAAAAGCGCTTAACGCTGACGCTACTGTATTTTTTCGGGGGAAGCGCTACTCCTCCGGGGGCTTTAGCCCAATTGCTCTGTGCTATAGCTCATTCTGACGAGCGTAAAAAATTACGCCGAAATCGTCATATACATTTTTCATTTTGCCCTAATTCTCTCCTAATATCGCAGTGAATACGCAGGCTAGTTCTCGAAGTTTCCGCGGAAAACGCTACTCCTCCGCGGGTTCGGGTCCAAAAATATCAAGCTATCGACCATCTTGTTCAGCGTGAAAAACTGCACCATAATTGTCATATACATTTTTTATTTTTGATCCGCATCTTTTCTAATAAATTCGGAAATGTCCGATTTTTATCGAAAAAATAGAGGCCCTTCGCGTCAAGCGCTTTTGCGCCCTGAGGACACATCGGATTGCTACACTTCTATAGCTCATCGTGTACAACTTGAGATTCTCTACATCCCTGATACGTTCGATTTTCAATTTGGTCCAATAGAACGGCACATAAGCCCCAAAACCGGCTTAAGGAGTCAAAAAATCAGTGAAAATGCTCAAAAGTCGGTGAAAATAAACTTGCCGAAATGGGTCTAGGAGTGTTGCAATGGGGCATACAATTATGTTTAGAGACATTCTCAACCATTTACAAGCAAACTTTTTAAAAAAACTTTTGGGCCATGATACTCCCCCATGGTTTAGAAAATGCCTCCAATCCGCTCCTTCAGCTCGCCCTGGCCTCTCTCGGCGTCCGCCTGCTTGAGGAGCTCCTTGACGGCCTCCTCTCCCACGTCTTCAAATTCAGCTATGACCTCCGTCAGACACTTTTTCCCTTTTTTTGCCAATCCAGACTTCCTTACTTTTTGATAATGCTTACAGTTAGCCCAAATTCGACATAAATACCTCAAACTCGACCAAATATGAATGTTTGATTATTTTGCAGTGCTCTTGGCGCTGTTATTTGTGTGCACCGACATTTTTATCACTGCAATAATTGGTCTCGCGAGGGTTGGTTTTTTCGCCAAACTTGTGTCATTTAGAAGATGGCTCATTTCTGCGTGTAGTATTAGGTCGGTATTCCTGGGCAAACTGCAGGGTTGCCCCATCCGCCTCCTTCCTCTCCTTGCACTCCTCGTTGCCAATATTGCGTGGGAGGCGAAAGTACTCTATGAGAAACAGTATGATGCAGGATCTGGGATAAAAGGTGAAAGATGGAGAGTCCTCTTGCAGCTCATGGCGGATGAACAATCCAGCGTCATATAATGGATTTACCGAGGAACAGGTTAAGCAAAATCTCCAGGATGATTATGATTGGGTAAATTTTTTTTAAAGAAGTAATATAGTAGGTAGGATATTTCGATACGTAAAATAAATAGATGTGGTCATTTGTATACTGTTTGGCCTGATTTTTTTCCGTCGTACAGTAATCCTACAGTAGTTGACCATGTCTTATGTGCTATTTATTCCAGATAATCGGTCAGTCCATCCAGGAAGGCGTCCTGTTAGCCATCCTCTTCCTTCATTTGGTCGTGTACGTGGGGATTTTCTGACCTCAGGAAAAACACGTTCCGAAGAATATGCTTATCGTCCTCTGGAACATACGCTGCTTATCGGCATTCCCACCCATTCGAGCGAAAAGGGCATTAATCTACTGCTCGAAGAGCGTGTTCTCCGGGGTACTCATTTCGTTGGCTATAGCTCATCTTCAGTCTCTCCTACTACTCGCTATTCCTCCATCGTTGCCGCGCAGCAGTGAAGCCCAACGACATGGTGTGTGGTGTAGGAAACGTCGTCGTATGACCGTAATTGCCGAGCGACGACGTTTCCTAAAAACAACTATTCGTGTATTCTTCTTTGAGGGTCGTCAGCGTAGCGAATTCTTCGGGGCCGTTGCCTAGACGAGTGAGATTTATGTCGGAGAGAATATTTAAAAGGAAGTCTTGAGATGACTCCTCCACATCCATCGGCTCTCTTTCCAACACAACATTACGCTGATTAACGGCTTCGGACCCCGTCATGTCAAATCCATGTCTTTTTGCCATACATTATTTGCCCTAGTCTATTTCGATAAGGTAAATAATTCATCGCAACAGTTTCGACAGTTTACAATGATAACCTAAACATTGGTTGACTCTCCGAGTCCTCACTTCCTCCTCTTCTGTCATCATCATGCGGAGTCTACTCGACTTTGCCATCGGCAAGTTCGTCAAAGACTCGTCCTCTGCAGGGGATGGGGAAGGTCGGCAATTCCTCCGTTCACTGTTTTTTTTCCTCTTCGTTGCAGTGGCAATGACGATGCCGTCTTATGGTCCTCTCTCGCTCTGTAAACTCGCAGAGGTACGGATTTTTATCTAGGCTTCACATTTCACCTTTTCATCATTTTTAAAAGGATTTATTTATCACATTTTCGCTTTCCTTCACAAAAATAAATTAATAATACAAAATCGAGTTTTATGCTGTAATTTCCTTCGTATGTAGTACACACTAGACATGCCTCCAATCCTCGTCATCAGTTCGCCCTGGCCCCCGTCAGACACTTTTTCCATTTTTCCAAGCCAGCGAGATGAATCTTTGAATAATGAATTGGCAACTTCAACCTCAACCAATAGATTTCATACGTTTTGATAATGCTTACAGTTAGCCCAAATTCGACATAAATACCTCAAACTCGATCAAATATGAATATTTGATTATTTTTTAGTGCTACTGGCGCTGTTATTTGTATGCACCGAAATTTTTATCACTGGAGTAATTGGTCTCGCACGGGTTGGTTTCCTTAAGTGTTGTTATTAGGGTAGGCCAAAGGAGTAGATGGAATGAGTCCGTCTCCTTGCTTCCACTCCATTCTGTCTCGTTTGAAGTCACTCACGATTTGGGTAGACCTAAAAC
>JACMIG010003519.1:0-12052 GCA_014805385.1 Levipalatum texanum | reverse complement strand
AGCCCCTAATGCCGATGTCACGCGAATGGCGCCTTTTTCCTTGATAAATCAAAGCCATTCGGCCTCTTGGCCTCTTGTCGATAAGGGCCATTGTGAATGAGCTGTAGTGGTGTGATGCCTATAGGGGCTAATCGGCGAGGCTGCACATTCCTTCCCCCCTCACTTTGCTCAATCTGATGCCATCTCTGGATTAGTTGCAGAAATCCGAGCTGGTCGCTTTGAACGCAAACGTGAGATATCTCACGAAATTGTTTCCCTGAGATGTGTAAGATTGCAAATGGTAGTGGTTTGTCTTTCACCCCTTTGCTGTCACAAGGGAAGTAAGCGGGCATCCGCTGGTGTCTCTCTTTGAACGGTAACGATTTCTCACGAAATTGCGGAGACCCATGTCTAAAACTTCATACTAATCGCCCGCATTTCGTCTTTTCACTCCTTGCTGCTTTTAAGGGCTGGTAGAATAGATACTCAAATATCTTGCGATTCACCATTTGTCTTGTCTCGTACTTGTGATAGACCATTTGAATGGTGGGACGCAAGACGTTTTTTGGATAGATTCTGTCAACCCTACTGATTTTGCTTTGTCAGGGCATTTTTACTTCATGTTTCACCAAGTACAAGCAGTCTCATTTATCTCCCGTGTGTTTGCTATTGAACGAAAGGTATTCAGTCCATTTCAGTTCCAAGCCCACGAAAATGTTTCGACGTCTCATCTGTGCAATGTGTTTCGCTGCGTGCCTCGTCATTTTGGGATTACGGAGCTTTTTAAGTGAGTCCGGGAATTTTCCGTCCGTAATGTAGGAGTAGTAAACGTCGGCGACGATAAATGCACCAATCTATTACACTAACCTTTCGTTCAGGCATGTCAATTATTCTCATGGTCCGGCCACCAAGAGACTATAGTAATGAAAGCGAAATTGAGGTGAAATTAATCGTATTTTAAAGATAACTTCGAAGATTTATAGATAGACGATGACCGATTAGAGTGGCCGCGTGAATGGATTCCACTTCTATTTTCAAGTCCATTCGTAGGAACGCTGGTTGCTTTTGTTGTTGGATTTATGTGCTTCAACGGAGCCCATCACGAAAAAAGGACGGTTTTAGGTTGGTATTAAGTCATTTCTTTTTTCCAATTTTCAAAAGTATTGTAAATTTAAAATATTTCAGCCTCTCTAATCCTTGCCTCGGTCGTTACGATAATTTCGCCGATAGTCGCCGATTTTTCATTCGTTACCTTTGCTTTCCTGCGATTTTTGATGGGAGTTGCTGAGGTATGTACCTTTTAGAGAATTTGGTTTATGATTTGGCAATTTGCCAAGAAGTTCTTTCCAGTCCTTCTTTAAAAATGTAATTCAGGGATTTTACTTCCGCTCGGTCAATGTGATTGTTGGAAGTTGGTTTCCGCCATCGGAAAGAGCCCTCACTATAGCAACTTATACTTGTGGAATTCAGGTATATTTTAACATTTCGGAAAATTAAAAATATTATGCAATTTGAAGACTGCCTGTGGCCTAGCGCCTTATCTCGCAGCAGTGATGTCGGAAATCAATCTTTCCTGGAAGGTGATGTTCTATATCTCTGGTGAGGATAATTTTTTTTATTTTTCTTGTATTTTGTAGACAATTATGGAATTAAAAAGTGATTTTTTAAAGTACATATAAATTATATGATTTCAGGTGCTTTCGGTCTTGTCATCTCAGCATTGTGGGCAGTTTTCGTCACCGATTCGCCGTCCGAAAGTCGATTTGTCGGCAAGAAGGAGCTTCAGTTCATATCGGAGGCCATGCCCAAGGCAAATAACAAGAGCGAGGTTCGCATTTCATTTTAAACCATTTTTTTTAAAAAACTAAACACGTTATTTAAAGAAAATCTGAGCCCCGAAAAAAAAGAAAATCTGCCCCCTTCTGTAGTTTAGGTCAACCAACTTTAGACGACCTAAACCACGGACGCGGTCCAAATTGTTTTTTCAGCCCCCTCCCGCTGTTCCCTGGCGGTCTCTGTTGACATCTCCCGCCATTCACGTGCATCTCCTCTGCATCTTCGCTATCAACTTTACCGTGGCCCTCGTAGCCTCGTTCATGCCCAGCTACCTCAAGGAGGAGATCCATCTTCCGATTGCTTTTGTGAGATTTTTAAAAACATTTTTATATATCCAAATATCATTTGTAAATTCGAAAAACAAAACACATGTGCCATTGCTTTTTATAAGAACTCAATTCAATCTAACAGGAAGGTATTTTGAACGAATATTTGAGCAGAAAAACAAAGGATCAAAGATCAATGACCTATTTTCCAGAATGGTCTCTTCACAGCGGCGCCATTTGGAGTGCAAATCCTCGCCAAGATCATCGGCGGAGTTCTCGTCGATTGGAGAAAGCGGCATGGACTCAGTCACACCAAGGCTGCTAAGATATGCCAGGCGACAGGTCAGGGATCTAATATTAAATTAGAAAGATCAAATTTTACTTCCCAACTACGTATATTGAAGAACGAGTGGGAGCAACGTTTTGGCATCTTAAGACAGTGACAATTTTGGAAAATGCACTTTGGCCTGAGCCTGGTTGCAGGTTGGAAGTGTCTGGTGTAGATTTCCATATCGACAGTAATCAGAAAAGTTCCTCCTACTCCTTCCTTAAATCGAAAGATCAAAGATCAACTATCGATTCAGGGAACTTCGGCACTGCCATTTCCCTGATCGCATTTCCCTTCTTCACATCGCCGATTCCATGCTTGGTCATGCTCCTTCTCTACGGTGAGAAAACATGCGCATCATTTGAAGGATTTCACTTTGCCGCCAATTTCAGAATTTGATTTTTTAATTTTCAGGAGCATTTTCCTCTCTTGCTGTGCTCGGATTCTTCACGACAATGACCATGATTGCTCCAAGGTCAGATGTGTTTTTTGTATTTTTATGTTCCGGCTATGACCTGCTTCCGGCTTCTTTTGCTAATAGTAGTAAATCATTTCTTGCAGATTCACCGGAACGGTCGTTGCCTTCATAATGGCCGCTGGTTCAATCGCAATGCTCTCGTCGACACTATTATTCACGGCACTCAACTACTATGTAAGGATTTGAATTTCCCGCCTAAATTTTTTGAATTTCCCGCCCCAAAATTTGAACCATTTGCAGAATTTTGAAAGCAAATTCTACATAATTTTCTTCGTTTCCGCCGGTACCCAAGTAGTGGCTGGAATTGGATATCTTATGAAGGGATCAGGTATGTTTTTATATTATTTTATTATTACTAATTAATTATCAATCGATAAATTAGGATCCATAAAATGCTTTTAAAATCTTGAATTTCAGCCGATCCTCAACCATGGGCTCTTGACGACGAAGACAAAGACAAGTTGAAAGCTGAACAGAAGAGGAAGCTGCTCGAAGGATAGATAAATTAATTTTGAATTATTTATTTAATGCATGATCTCAGAAAAATCGATAATAAAGTTTACTGAAAAAATTATATTGCACCACACAACTTTCAATTTGTGAGATCACAACAGTAACGGAAGCAAATGTGGACCGGTATCTCAAATCGTCATCGGAAACATTGTCACCGAAAAACTTTTAATTTCTAAATTAAAAACATCTCATCTAGAGTCTGCTCTATAAGAATCCGAAAAATCTGGCAATCTCATGTACAACGACAATGAAAGTCCTAAGCCAGAAGCTTCATCTGCTCCCTCGCTTTCTTCTTTTCCTTCGTAATAATGTTCTCCTCGCGCGCCCACGGCTGAAGCTCGGCTGAAAAAGAAAAAAAACATTGAAAAAGACATTTTTATCGATTATTAAAAAAAATCGATAATTTACAAAATTAAAGGTAATTCTCTAAAATCGCACCAGCTCCCCACAGAAGATACGCCGCTGTTGCCAAAGCCATCCACAGTGCCGAGATGCCGAACGATATGTAGAACTTGTAGGATGTTCCCTGGAAATTATCCAATTCAAAATTGTAAAGTCGAGGATTCCTATATGTCGCCCTCTATTGCACACCCGACGCACCATGTGAGTGAGGGCGGTGAAGAGGGCCGTCGACAGCAGCTGACACAGCGCGCCCACGAAAAAGTGCACAGCCGAGATACTGCCTGTGAATCTGCAAATAGCGGATATAGGATAGCCTCCTTTAAGTTCTATCTGACGGATCAGATAGAGCTTAAAGGAGGGGTTCGGGGACCTTCCAAGTCCCTCCTTTAAAGGTGGAAGAAGAAAAAATACCGTACCTCGGCGCAATCATGGTCATGCTCGTGTAGAAGCCGACGACGAATAGATTCGAGGCTCCTGCAATTAGACGTGGTGTAGGAAACGTCGTCGCATGGATTACGGTAGCATTTTACATATGTCGACGTTTATTACACCACTTACCATATAAAATGAGGATGGCAAACGTGACGGCGTGGCTGCTGACGAAGGGAAGAGCGAAAAGCGTCGCAAAGCCTGCTCCACCTGTAATCGATCAATAAAATCAATCGATATCGATTTGTTATTTTAATCGAAAAACAACGCTCACTCAAGCTCTGACAGATCTTGGATGCAACCGTCTGCGAGAGACCGCGGTGCGTTTTGAACCTGCAGATTTTTATATTCTCAACGGGAATGATTTTGGCACTTTGCCAAAAATTAATTTCAAACGATAATATTCTCACCAATCCACAATGGCTCCAGCGACGAGCTTGAATGCGATCTGCGAGATGAACGGTGCTGCGGTGAAGATTCCATTCTGTAATTTAGGGCAATTTGGAGAATGCACCGGTTCACTCACGTAGGAAATGGGCAGCGCCAGTTCCTCGCGAAAGTATGTCGGGAGGAAGGCGGTCGTGATGCCTGCAGCAGTTAATAAACACCGCTCATCAAGTGCAATTAGGGAATGGCACCGATCACCAGGTAGATAAGTCAAGGAAACACACACCGAAAATGTACCGAGCACCTACCAGACCGCAATTCTGAAATCATACACACCGTTCACAATTAGGAAAACGCACCGATCGCAAAGTAGACTCCTCCCATGCATGCGAGGTGCACTGCAACGACTCGTGAAGTGAGGATCGAAGACCACGGAACGATGGCTCGCTGGAAACGATGGTTTGTTGTGGGGAAACGTCGACTACACCACGCTGTGGTCAACGTGGTGTAGTAAACGTCGTCGTATACATACCAATATAGATTAGCATAATGACCAGGGGGAGACTTACCAAATTCACCAACATTACTTGATTTTTTATGGAAATTTATGTTTTTGCTATTTTCTATTATATCTAGAACTTTTCCAACTTTTAAAGAGGGAGCGGGAGCAACTTTGTAGCCAAAGTGAGAGTGTACGCTCCATTTCAATACATAGACGTATGGGTAAATGTGCTCCCATTCAGGTTGGCATGATGCCAAGACGTTGATCCTATTCCTTCTTTGATCTTTGATCTCCAATTTCTCATCCTCATCCTCACCTTCGTCATATTGGCAGCCGACGACGCCGTGTGTGGAATGGCCTTCAGCAGCATCTCCTTCTCCTCCGCCCCCGCCCAACGACTGGAAGCCGGCGCATCCGAGACAATGAAGAACCAGAGGACGGCAAAGACGAGGCCGGCGGAGCCTGAACCTGCGGTGTTTAGCAAGCCCCGCTCCTTTTGATAAACCCAAGATTACCGAAAATGTAGAACGCCGCAGTCCAAGGCAACCCGAGCTGCGCAAAGGCGGAGACGACGTATTGGGCAACACCGAAGGAGACCTGAGTATTATTGATTTATCGATTTCCTAAAAATATTTCGATCTACCTGATATCCACAGGTGTACAGCGCCAGCTTGAGGGCGCGCTCGTTGGCGGGAAACCAGCTGGAATAGAGATGTGGAGATAAACGATGAAATACCAAAATTCAAAGATCAACGATCAAAAATGAAAAACTCACTTGACAGCAATGGTGTTGAAGGACGAAATCGTGAATCCTTCCACGAAACCGAGGCAGAATCTGGAATAATTAAATATTTTCTACAATATTGCTTGATACAATATTGATTGAATATAAAATTCAAAGATCAACAGTTACCTGATCATCAGAAAGCCAATATACGACGCCCTCGCCACCGGAGGAGAGATGAGGGAGAGGACGGATTGGATGATGATTGAAACTGAAAAGAAATAATTAATCGTTCCGAGGCTATTAAAATTCCTCCTGTGCATTAAACAAAGTATTATGCTAAACACAGTATCGTGATAAACACAGTAATATCCTACTAAATGCAGTAACTCCGTACCCAGGACGACTCGAGTCGGCGACACGCGGTCAGCGACGAACTTGAAGTAGAAGAGCAGCGCGATTACAGTGCCGACGAGAGGGACGGAAAAGACGAGGGGCTTCCATTCCTGAAAATAGTAATAATCTTTCATCGTTCCGCTAGTAACCAACGAATTCCGGACTATACGCTACCCATCGTAGAATGAAGTTCATAATAAAATGAAGGTGGCTAAACGGTAAGAATCCTGGAATCCGAGGCTTTAGAAAACATCTTTCTAGTTCCACTAGTAACCATGCAATTCCGGACTACGCTCTATCAATCATCAAAAACCACAATACCGGCTTCCAGTCCAGCAGTCCGTCATCTTCAGCTTCTAAATCCAGCGAAGTATCGTTTCCCTGGAATTTATTCGTTCCGAATGATACGCAAATTACGGACTGTTCGGTAATCATAATATAAAAAACCCACGAAAATCTCCGTATAATTCGCTGGCGTCGTGCGCACCATCAATAGAATTGACATGCCTGGAAAACGGATATCGATTTTATTGATGTATCGATTTTTATGATTTGAAAATGTAAAAAAAACTTACTGATAAAAGTCCGCAGGCACAGTGTGATAGTGAGCGCTCCGAAGAGAAAGAAGGCGATGACGTTTCGCATTCTGAGAAGGAGCAAAGGCGATTTAGCAAAGGAGCGAAATCCACGGTTGAGACAGCGAATCAAATGGTCGATCTAACAAAGGAATCCAGACAGTAGTCGATAAATCGCACACTGCAATGTAAATGAGGTCTAGGAATTGGATTGGAGTTGCTAATTTCGGGACTGCCTATGAAATAAGGAGATAATCGCTCCGAAAGTCGGGGTTGGATCTTCTGGAAGCGTTCTCTATCGCGAACTGACCACATCAGCGTGCCCCTGCGAACAGCAAGACCTCGAATTAGGCAACCCCTAGCATCCCACTACTCCCACTGCCGATGAATCAAAGGCGCGCTCGTAAAACAGCACGGACACAAAGAGTAAAGGGGGAGAGGACTTGGGGCAGAGGGAGGGTAGGAGGAAGGGAGGAGGAGAGGAGAGGAGGAGAGAGGAAGAGAGTGAGAGAATCCCCCTGGCTTCTATTACACACCCGGGGCAGTCCACACGCGCAGGTCAGGAATTACTTTGTCTGCTTCTCTAATTCTCCGGGGATCACTTGATTCTCTTCGCTGTCTCACACGGAGACAGCGCGCGTCGTTCCTTGTCCGATAGACAAAGAAAGAAGCTGCGCGTCTGATGGCAGATGTCCATGATGCGAAAAAATGCTAGAAATAGATGGATTCAAGAGTATTCAGGGTGGAATGGCCGCAAGCCAAACAGAGCGAGACATATTGTTGAAGATTGAGAATTCGAGCTTATGGACAACCGTAAATGAAATTACAACACACGACATGTAAATGGAGTTGACTCAGTTCGATACAATATACGAATCATGAAAGGAAATTGAAAGCACCTGGGCATCACGGTCACTTCGACAGTACAATCACGTAGAGAAGAAGGTGGTGGAAGGGTGAAGAGGACGATGAAAGGATGCGAAAGAGGCACTATTTGAGCTACGGAAGAGCCACCGGAGGGAGAAACACAGCTGCGCACACTACACACTACAGCCACAGACACGAACACGAAGGACATTGCAGGACTAAGGGTATCTGAGGCGTCCACCTTTCCACCTTGTCTATTGTCGGCGGAATTACGATCTTTCTCCACTGTTCTCTCGTATTCTTGCGGTTAGAGAAACGAGAGAACTGTGCAGAGAGATCGTAGGGCGATGAGCGTACATTCCGGATGATTAATAAGGCCGACAATACACTCTACCCATAGATACCACTGGATAGCATACACGAGCGGAGGCATGACAGTGTGATTTGTCGAGAATCTCCCAAGCCAGAAAATAGTCATGGGATTCCCAACAATGGTGGATGACGCAGTCGGCTTCGCTAAATCCAGTGGATTCAATCACGATCATATTGCATCTAGTGCGTCTGCCGTTCCTTGCCGCAACAATGCCGCATTCAATATCAACATCCAACATATTGTCGGCGGAATAAGCGTTCCGGACTGTACGCTCATCGCCCTGCGATCTGTATTCACTGTTCTCCCGTTTCTCTAACCGCCAGACAACGAGAGAACTGTGGAGAGAGATCGCAGGGCGATGAGCAGAATAGTCCGGAACGTTTATTCCGGAGACAATACAACAGCTTGACATCGATTCATGTATCATCATGGCGCAGTCGAGTGATCGTAAGGCAATCAGGTCGGGGGTTCAAGCACTGGCACCGACAAGAAGGAAGCAAGGTTACAAAAAGAGGACAGGTCCCACAAGGAGTACAGGCCTGTTGCTCAAAATCGCAAGACCAAAAAATGCGTTAACGTCTGTGATCGTCATGGCACAGTCGGTAGGGCGCAGTTGGTGAGGCTAACAGGTCGGGGGTTCGAGCCCCGGGACCAGCAGGGGAAGGAAAGTCATACCAACATACGACTGGCGTTTGCTCAATGTCGCAAGGCAGGACATACAAATCAATGGATCAGCATGGCGCAGTCGGTAGCGGACTGGTTACGAGCCAAAAGGTCGGGGGTTCGAGTCCCGTGACCGACAGGGAGGAAGGAATGTCGTCGTCCCTAAAAGAGGGCAGGCAGATGGTTATCAGTGAAAAAGCTCTCTTATCAGAAGGTGGAAGGAGGGCAGCCATAGAAGGCGCAATAATCCAGCAGAAACTATTGTTCCACGCACCTTTCAGCTGTCATCATACTTTCGTGACTTTTAGAAAGCGCTCCCTACTTAAGGTAGAATCGAAAGGTCAAAATCAAGACAGTAATCGACAATCGCTTCATGGCAGCATGTGATCAAGAGAGAAGCGTAATTGGTGTCTAGACCAAAACTATAAAAAATATGGCATACTAATACTGGGAATTTACATCTCTTGGATCTATCAGTTAGAGAAACGAGAAACAATGGAGTGACAACAGTCCGAATTCCGCGGAACGGAACGCATAAAGGACAAGCTAGTGCACCACAACAACAGTTGGTTCGAAGTTCCCAATGCAACAGGAATGATCAGCTTTGGTTTGGGTAATTAATAATTATCAACATGTCTAGGATCACATAAAGATGGCACAACAGAGCGCTGGAATATCTCACCTTCGCAAGATAATAGACACGATCGCTGTTTACCCAATGGAATGCGAACACTTTCCATCAGTTAATTATCGTTGACTTTGTCGTCTGCTCTATCTTCTCTTACCATTATCTCTAGCGGGAAGATTAAAAAGAGCCACAAACGATAAAGAATACGCCGAGGTCAGTGAGAGAGCTGTTCTCATTGAAATCGGGGAGGAAGTGATAGATGACAAACCGATGACACCTCATCGTCCAAAGAGATAATTAGTCTTTTGGGAGATTTGGGATATACCATTTGCACACCTATTTGTACTCCTCCTTGTACATGAAGTACCTGCTTTGTAGGGTTGGAAGTATCCGCTTCTCGCCTATTGCCTAGTCTCGCACCTGTGATAGATCAGGCAAATGCAGTGAGTCCAGACGTCTGAGGATGAATTCTGCCAACCATACTGCTTTTCATTTTAATAGGCGTTCATTGGAATGCAAAGGAATGTTGAGGTGATGAAAGCCTTTCGGGCATTCCACTTGTCCATATAACCCAGTGCATGGTGTGTCCTTCGACCGAAATGGGCAAAGTCAAATCGACGCGTTCATCTTGCCTAGAGGAGGTGATTAATGGGTTTGTCGATCTATGAAGATACCATCACCTTTTCTTCTATGGGCTGTTCTAAATATTCGTTCCATCCTAACTGCTATCGCACTGTTACAATTGGGATTTCACTGCCAAGCTAGTGGAGGAGCGCGAAGAGAGTAAATATCTCTATCTCTATGGGTCAAACTGATTGTAATTAGACGCTTTATTAGCTCGCTTCGCTGCAAATAAAATTGTCTTCAATTTAGGTTCGAGCACATACGAACAGAATAAAAGACCGGAAACCATTTCCTAGTAAAATGCAGAAAAAACCTAAATTCGCCGAGATTTTTCGCGAGGACACAGTACCCCTTTGAGGAAAGATTATGAGCTGGTACACTCATACCTTTTTAGTGTTCCGAACGGACTGTGGTGCCTTTGTGGTTTTCTCTAAAGAAAGATTTATACAGAAGCACATTACTGTGGGGGTGGCAATGCACGACACAAAAGTTGGGTTGAAATGCGGAATTCTCATTCAAATACATTCTTGTTCGCCAAGAAACCTGATTGAAACGCACCGCGTAATAATCTCGGCGAATTTAGGTTTTTTCTGCATTTTACTAGGAAATGGTTTCCGGTCTTTTATTCTGTTCGTATGTGCTCGAACCTAAATTGAAGACAATTTTATTTGCAGCGAAGCTAGCTAATAAAGCGTCTAACTATAATCCGTTAGACCCATAGAGATAGAGATTTCCGATCTTTTATTGTTGCAATGTTTTGCAACATGTTTGTTCAAATGCGTCTCACAAATAAAAAGGACGAGCTTTTATTATTGCAATGGGTTGCATTTTTCCTTCCAATGCGATCCGCAAATAAAAGGGACGGTTCGGTGACAATACAGCCATGTCTGCGAAAAACGGATAATTGGTCTTGGATCTTTCACGCTGGAGAGGCCAGAAAGATTCCACGATGCTTCCTGGACCCGCAAAAAGAAAAGCAAAAAGTTCGGCCCAGGCGGGGAATGATCTCCCGAAAAATCGATAATTGAGTGTCCGAAAATCGATTATTCATCTTTGATCTACCATGAGGAAGAACTCTAAACCACTCTAGAACACTTCCTGACCACCCACTAAGAAAAGCAAAAAGTTTGCACCCGGCGGGAATTGAATTCCCGAAAAATCGATAATTGATTGTCCGAAAATCGATTATTCATCTTTGATCTACCATGAGGAAGAAATCTAAACCACTCTAGAACACTTCCTGACCTCCCACAATGAAAAGCAAAACGTTTGCCCCAGGCGGGGATCGAACCCGCCACTGGCCGAGTTCGATGTCGCTAAACAGCGTATGTAAGTGTAGGTTTATTCGTGATAAAACCATGACCTGCATGTAGCTGAGATCGAGAGCTACAAAAAACGACTATGGATGACCCACTTTGCTCCAATTAATAGCGAGATGTGGCCAAAATGCCACTGGCGCTAAACAGTGTAAGTCTGAGCGGTCTCAGCGTGACACTTTAAGGGGCTACGGACAAAAAAGCGAAAACTAAAAGTCATAACTTCGCGTGGAAAGGTCCAAATGAGCCAAATTTTTTTTTGTTTTGTTCGTCTCGACAATCAGAAACTTTCTAGATAAGTCCCGAGGCTCCTTTGGTTCTATCGGGTCGTTGTGTAGTATCCCCCTCGGAAAGTGTGTCGGCGGGCGAAAAAAACGCGAGTCGAACCTAAATTACCCAGTTCACCTGGCGTTTCAACGTAGGTGAACTGGGTACAAACCTCAAAATTGGGTAATTAAACCGACGCTGTTATTTCGCGCTCAGGGATACGGGGTGTGTGCACGCCATACCAGCCTGTTCGCACCATTCTTTAGATGAGTCTTAAGATGACCACACTATGCAACCAATCGAGCTGGAACAAAGTGTAATCTGGTGTAGTTTGAGATGGCGCATCTTTGTATCATGACCATTCCTCGTCTGTGGTCGCTTTTCGGGGCGAAATATCGATTTGAAAACTTTAAACGCGTTTTTCTCCCCTTTTTTGACGTTTCCTGACGTTGTTCGGCGCTGGTTTGTAATCAAACCGTAACCTGCATATAGTTGAGAT
>JACMIG010003518.1:0-12053 GCA_014805385.1 Levipalatum texanum | reverse complement strand
CCCTCTCCTCATCTGCCGTCCTCCTCCTCCACCTGGTCTCCCCGCCCCTCCAATCTGTTTATTTGGTCTGCTTCTCATTCTCGATCTCGTTCGCCCTCGGGCTCTTCATTGTTTTCAGCCTCCACTCCTCAAACCCTCATGATCCTTGATTGTTCCAGAATGCGGTGGCCTCTCCTCCTCCTCCTCTCGTTGGCCTCTGCCCAGGAAGCAGTTTACTCGGAGGAGTGCAAGGTAATCGGAGATTCATTAGTAATCATTAGTGAGTCAGTGACTCTCGTGGGGGGTCTCCATTTCCTCCTTTTCTTTGTTTGTTCGAGGAAGTGTCTTCCCTTGATTCTGACGGGGAGGCGTCATCTTTCATCGATAGTCAAGGGATTCGTTCAGAATGCGATGGCAGCGTGTGAGGCCGATCTCGAGTGCGGCAATCGACTGGCCCCTCTGATGGCTGCCTGGTCAGTCCCCTCCCCCACAGAGGGAAGAGCCATCAACTCGTTCCTTATTAGAAACTACTGCATTGTGTCTGCACTGATGGAAGGGTTGATTGTTATGGGGAGAGAGGAAGGGGATAATGGACTCTCTCCCTCTCCAGCACCACCTCCACCTGTCAGCCACAGTGCCGCATGGCCGTACTCAATGTCTACCAGAACAGACTCGGACGGTCCCTCCTCAGGTACTCCCTCCCCCTCTTCCCTCTTCCCTCTCCTCTCCCTCTACAGGTCCGATGTCTCCTGTCTCCCCGGGAGAGAGGAACTGAAGACGTGTAACTTCCTCCCCACGGGCGCCGTCGTCCACTGCGGAGTGGCCAAATTGAGCTGCGAGGCGGATCTCGAGGTAGTCTCCCCTCCCTTCCCCCTCCCTCATCGTCCTCGTCTGACTCATGGTCTCCTCTCGTAGTGGCCTAATCTGGCCCTTCAGAAGCCGTTCCCCTGTTGTCCCTCTTCTCCTTCCGCCATCTCTCTAATCCATGGAGCCAGACTGGCCACTGGCCATGCACGGCAAACACCCCGAGAGGGGCGACGTCCCCCGAGGGGGAGGAGACCCTCTCCCTCCTCCTCCCACGACATCCGTGTACAAAAAAACAGTCCTTTTCGGCGTGGCCACGTGGGGGAGGGGAGTGACCACGATCCAAAGGGCGGAAGGATTGAAGGGGACGAGGGACCCTTTGGTAGCCCCCCATCAGTGGGACAACTCAATACATTCCGGTCAAGCGTGCAGAGGGGACACATCGTGGATTGGGGCGATTGTCACTGATACAATGTCCCTATTTCAGTGCAATGCGGGATGGGAGGCCTTCGTCTCCGAGTGCGAGGTCGAGAGCAAGAAGGTGAGTCCCTCCTAGGGGGAGGGGGAGAGAGGCCCGTCTCCAGGGCTCCTGCCCCGCCCGCTGCTCCACCCTCCTCTCCATGGTCACTGCCACTGCCAGCGGAGCCCCCTTCGCCTCCTGCACCTGCACCGACAAGGAGGACCAGCTATGCGAGCACCTCAGGGACAACGTCATCGGTTCCTGCACCAAGGTACTCCCCCCTCCGTCTCCCTCTCCCCTGCCCTTCCAGCCCCAACCCTCGGGACAGCAACCGATGGAAGGCAACTCCGTCATCGATGCCTCCCCCTCCCTCGATCCCGTCTCCTCCTCCCCCCTCCCCTCCTTCCTCTCCGCCTTCTGCCTCCTCCTCCTCCCCCTCCTCTAGACTCGTGTATCGTGTCATTATGCACCTTAAATTATCCCTCTTCTCTTACCTTCCATTCTGTCCATGTCTCCGTATCTCGATAGCAGGAGAATCTGGGTAGTCGATAGTTCCTCTTCTCACCTCTCAACAGATGGGTCCTCCTCTCCCCTGGCGAGTACTCCATTCGGCCCCGTATATCTGTACATACTGAGTACGATTCCAGTCACATCAGAGTCCACTTGATGTATTTTGGAGTTGCCGCCCGTCCGTTCCGCCACTGCTCATTTGCTCACTTCACATATCCCGACTGCCGTACGCACTGATTCGTTTTTTATACACTTGTACACACTTTGCCACTAATGACGGAATATAATTAAATTCATAAGAATTGTTAATGTTGAATAAAGAGATTTCCTTGCCACTCTACAATACGGATCTCTATATGGTTGTCCAGTTGGGTCTAGTTGCGTCCACTTGCGTCTAGTTACGTCAAGTTGCGTCCACTTGCACGTCCAGTTGGGTCCAGTTGCGTCCAGTTGGTGGCATGGACGATGCCGGGAGTGTCCATGTCCGCACCTGGACGCAACTGGACGTGCAGGTGGACGCAACTGGACGTAACTAGACGCAAGTGGACGCAAATAGACACCACTGGACGGGCAGGTGAACCAAAATAGACAGGCACGTGGACCGAACTGGACATGTCAGGTACACGAACCTAGACATTCACCTAGACATCCGTAATGTAGAGCAGTTCTTTGGAAATTGCATTCGGTAAAAGTATGACACACGGACTGCGCCAGTTACCGCAATACCGTAGTTTTCGGCGAAAGCCGAAAAAATTATTTTTTAGTCGTTCTTGAATCCCGCTTGATCCTGTTGTTTGTATTCACTGGCGCCTTACCAATGCTATTAAAACCGCATGAAATTTCAGCTATACAATGGGAAAAGGTCGTAAAGGCGGCACCCGTTCTGCTCCCCAGACGTGAGTTTGCTTCCAGATTTAACCACGTTTTGCTTCACCTTCGAACGTTCTTTCCACCCCCCCCCCTCATTTCTGCCATTCATTTGTTAACTTTCATTCAATGAGCTTCAGAATCGAAATGGAAAGTAATGAAGAGATGTACGATGATGTCGAAAAATTTCACCGAGAAGACCGGAAAATTGCTTCTGGGAAAATCTGGCAGAAGAAGACTAGGGTGGTCGAAGAGGTGAGAATTTATCTAATTGTCATATTTTGTCATCGAGTATCAATTGCATTATGATGGACGTTAAAATCAAGGGGTTCGCTTTTCAGGTTTTGAACGTCGAAGGCGACCGTTCGTCTGACGAAGAAGATGATGAAGCTGATGAGAATGATAACGACAGCGACTTTGGTTCTGACGCCGAGAAGGAAAGTGAGTTGTTGTTTCCACCGCAGCTTCTAGCAGATATTGATTATCGTATTTTTGTACGGGAATAGTGGTGAAACGTTAAGTGTAACTCATTGGATGGAATTGCAGAAGATGAGGCGTTACTGCCTTCGCGTGAGGAGTGGGGGAAACAGAGGAAGGGTTATTTCAACACTGGATTCGTCGATGAAGACTATGGAGATGTGGGAAACAGTGACATGGAGGAACTCGCCCAGTTAGAAGAGGTGAGCATATTTATTTTGCAAGTCCTATGCGTAATGTAATTAATCTTAACGTAAATGCACTAGAGAGGATTGCCTTATAGTTTCAAAGAGAGAAGAGAGAGAGGGAGAGAGAAGAAAGAAGAGGCAATTTTAATAAATGTCGGCAAATCCGATATTTGGTATAACAATTTTACCTTATCAAGTTGTAGCCTTCATATTCTCTTTCTCTACCACATCTTTAATTCCGTTTCGCAGCTTGTCACCCTATTGTAGGACCCGACCTCCCATAATCGTTAGATTTTTACTGAAGCGCTATTGACCAACTGTCTTTGTGGTTTAAATGCCAAGGCATTTCCCTCCCTGCGTGTGTGACCATTAGCGGGGCATCAGTCACTCGCCACTCGATACTCCTCCCTCCATAGTTTTGATTGACAAATGCCATTCTCTATCGATGGATAGGTAAATACTATAGAGTCTTCAGCGGAATTACCGCATTTCCAAGTCCGCGTTTCTGGCCCCCATACAATTAGACATCCACTCGGGAAAAACGTCATTGGATCCTCACCTTCCGCGTGCACTTTGTGTCCGCGTAGATTATTTTGAGGGTGAACCTGAATCACCTGAAACCTGAAACGCCTGGAACCCTTCAGCCTCAGCCATGCTTTCATTATCTATCAATCCGAAAAACTCGCTCGAGTCGCTGGAAGACTTCGAAAACACAGCCACGCCTCCACCTCAACCATTCTAAATGTCCCTCGCCCCGTGGCATTAGGGCTGCGTATGCGGAGTGTTTTTACCTAATCCCCGTGGAATGCTGGAAAGAGAGGCAGTATATAACGGACCCTTCTTTGTGCCCTTTCTCTTTAGAGGACTCGGCCTTCTCCTCTCATATCCTCCATCCCATTATTTTTCGCCCCATTTTGTTCTTCTATCCTTTTATTCGCTGCGGGAGATCGGAGCGGTATTGCTCAGAATACACTCAAAGCACATGTGTACATGCCCTGGTGTCTTAACAGCCGTGTTCAAAATGTTGTCGGTAACCGCTCGGGGCGAAGTCAAAAAGCAATGGTTCATTACAGACTGATGCTGTGGTCCGCCAGAAGGAATTGGACGCGAGTGCTGCATTGGCTGCCGACGAAGATGACCAATGGGAAGAGGAGCCCAAGGATGAGAAGAAAAAGACTGCAAAGAAAAAGGTAAATATTCTGCGTGAACAGTTATTGCCCGAGACACAATTTGTCAAGCCACGCCAATGAACAAATTTTGTGATTACTGTCGAAACTGACCCAGTATTTATATTGTTTATTGCGATGGTGCACAAGTGGTCCTTTATTAGGGTAAAGTTCCATCTGCGGGGCGCCACCTGGTAATTCTCTAGTAACGTCTCGAATTCGTTAGAGTTACAGATCTTGATAAACTGAAATAACGTTTGTTACAAACATGCTGAAAGAACTTGCGCACCACCACAATAGCTTATTGTTTCCACGCGATACAATTAACCTACAGAAGTGATGAGTGCAACTCTAAAATCGTTATTGAAGTTGACGTCGGTTGAGAAGAAATGGGATTTCTCTCTCGTCCAAGAAGCAAACGAGAAACTGGAGGAAATGCTGGACACTCTCAAAGAGAAGGTAGGAAATATTACGTGAAAATATATTGAATACAGTTAGATTCAAACACTAGAAAAACACGTAAGCTGGATTCATAAACACAATATTAAAATAATTGATATTTTTCTAGAGCGATCTTCACGACTTCGTAATAAAGCCACTGCCAGCCATCATCGCAGCACTTCCCGCCACGAGCCATCTCAGGAAGCAGCTTCTTCTCGTCACCGATGTCTACTCATCGTAAGTAGAATCCCCTTTGTCAGACCATTCGATTACAATTTATCGATGGCATATGGATTGGGGTTCGTCTGCTGATAAGGGGGCCTCCCTTCCACACCATTCACGATCATCAGATATCAGAATACCTTCCCAACAAGGTCATCATAGTTATTTAATTGACTTCCCCATGCTATCCTGTGCTCTAATTCTGTTTTTGCTGAAGGTGTTTGTTTGTGATGGAATGGATCCCCGCATCTCTAATCTCTACTTAATTTTTTAGGACACACGGGAGGAGCATTTCTATGTGTCTCCAATATATCCTGCTACAATCTCCCACATTTAGTCAATCATGAAGTAAAGAATTTACTCCATTATTCAAGTACTTGTTCGAGAATGTATCGGGTACCCAGCGCATAGACTTTTTTCCTGTGACATGGTTGCATCTTCTTGCGTCATGCTCTCCCTCCCTCCCTATAACCAAAAGCACTTCTATATTCTACAAAAAAGGTGTAGCGTAATCCAATATTCAGATACCTGCTGAATCTAACGCTGTGGTGCAAGCTGAAAGCGGAGTCAATTGGACAGAAGAAGGTGCGAGATGCAGCTGTGGATGAGCACCCCGTACTCGAGGACATCGAGAGACTGCGGCCAGTGAGTATCACGCACTTTATATTTTCTCGGGAAATTAATATATCCTGCCTCCTTGTAGATGGTTTCGAAGTGTGAAGACTTCCTGTCCAAGAACTCGGATGCCATCAATCACTTGACTGGACTCGTTGATGAGGGAAAGAGCCTGTCGGGACTTATTCGAGATGATGAAGTGGCTGAGAAGGTTGTTATCGCAATTGATTTATCTTCCTAAATATTATTTTCTTTCCAGAAGAAGACGAGGAAAGCAATGGACATGGATGAGGAGACTGTGGAAGCCGTGTTGGGAGAGGAGGAGGATGAGGAGGAAGATGGGAAGAGGTGGGCGTTTACCCTGAATCAAATATAAATTTCGAGTCATGCTTTCATAGCGTGCGATAGAAATCGTTTAGCTTGTAACAATTGCTTCAGAGGTGTCTCATATGCCATCGGAAAGAACAAGGGGCTGAAACAGAAGAAGAAGAAGGGACCTGCGCATTCCAGGGTAAACCTTTTACTTATTCTTCCAACGACCCACCACACATCATTACGATCGCATTATCGTCCTTTACATGTTCCTTGAAACGATGGGCTTTTCACAGTTGCCATTTGTAACCACTCCGTAATTCTGCGCTTCTCAATTATTTTATACCATGAACTAGCCTGCTACCCTTAGAATTAGCGCTCATGTCAGCGGACGTTGTGAAATTCCCACGTCATATTAGGCGGATACCGCTGAAATGCTCTATCCTTTTCGATAGTGGCCAGCGAGACCTTCCTTCCCGATGTCCTTCCTTCTACCCCCTCCCTTATCTCCAATTCCCGATGCTCACTGCACCTTTTGACATTGACTGATTGTGTATACGACGCGCGCTCATTCCAATCTTCGGGCAATAACGTACCCTCACAGGAGTGCCAACTTTTAATACCGTGCTCAGCGAACATATTCCAGTACTGCTGCGTAATTTACCAACCATGAATGACTTTCAATGCAAAATGCTTCGACCTCGTACTCTGGGGTCTTTTAATCTCTTGGAAAAGATCGATTTAATTTCAGGCAGCCAAGAAAAAGCAGTATCACAAGGCTCTCGTCAAGAGGAGGTCTCAGGTACGAATAATGCGGACATCGTATGGAGCAATTACATTTCTATGATGGTTGTGTAACTGAGTGGGTACTCTATAGGTGCCGGATATCCGTCGAGAAGATCGAAGATACGAGGGAGAGGCACGTGGAATCCGTGCGTTCACTGTCAAGTCCACCAAACTCGTTGCATGATCCCACCAGTGCCGAGGAAGATTGCTACATTTTTGTTATGTTTTCCCATGTTACTTGTTGTTTGGGATAAATGTTTGTTTATATAATCTATTTGGTGCAGATGAGGTTGCTCAACCTCTGAGGAGTATCTATACTTCTGTCGATATTAAATGAATCGCACATCTCCTTGTTGACAATATCTCTGCTCTCGATGTGGATGCTCATCTTTTGCTTCTACAGGACGTAGTAGGAACCAGGATCGGCGGGGCCTTTGTGACCCTCGCCACTCACCGATACAACGACGCGAAATGAGCAACCGATCGCTAGGAGACGGCAAGATTGCAAAAGTATTGAATCTCTTTTGTATTTGAGGAGACACGAATCTCAACATAGTTCGAGCACGCAACTTATCAGGTGGACCCCGCCGCCTTCGGCGGCAGGGGCTACCTGCCGGTGAGCAACGTAACGTACACAAAGACATTCACGCCTTTTACATAGTAGTAGATTTTCAAATAAGCATTTCAGAAGGGCTGCAATTTAACTGGTTAGGTCTTGCGTTCAAACAGGTCAGCTTGCAAATGTTAGGCAAAAATTATAAAGAATGGTTTATGTAGTGCTTGTATTCTTCAAAATGGAGTATATTATTTTGCAGATATTAAAGAACTACGCATTTATCAACGACGAAAAATTGGGACAAGTCTATGCTCCACTAGCTGCTGCCAATGTGAAACGACCCGATCTGAAAGATCTTCGAGAAGTATTTCGAGTACGTGGAATGGCAAATATTTTGTCTTTATTTTCTCGTTTCAGGAAGGCGAGCGTGTTATATACACGGCTATTAAGCAAAATCCTCCGAAGAATGATTGTATTTATATTGCGAGCTCCATTGTACAAGAAGGAGATCTTATAACGAATGAAGGAAAAATTACAGAAAAGAATGAGAGGTATGACATAGATGTGCCGTGTCTTGCACAACTTGATGGTGCAGATATTGTTACGTCGAAGTGGCAAAACCCGTCGGTCGGCCAGATAAATTATTCGTGCCGTATTCAGCAAGAAACCAACGAGGACAAGCATGGCTCGGGAAGGGCTCAGATGTCGGTGTCACAGTCGTCTGCAAGGTCCGTACTCCAGTTCCACTATCCACAACGTTTTTTTTCAGTACTTTCCGCAGCCTGACATCAAGGACTGCTCGTTTGTTGCATTTTCTTGCTTCATTGATTCCGTGAGTCTTTCACACCAAGCGACATATTTTCGTGTGCTCTGCAGACTTCGACGCAGGGCGGGTCTCACAAGGCTCCCGAACTCGTCACCAATCAGATCGGATGCATCGTCAAGTATGGGAAACACAGCGGAGAGAACGTCGTCTATTCTGCAGTGGGTCACATTGGTCTTCCTTCCACTGTTGAGCATAAGACTCTGTACTAACACCAATTCTTCAGATAACGGGGCTTGCCATAATTCCGCTGAATTCGCTTGAAACGTTTATGGGGCTCGGAGTTTGGCTCAGGTACTTGAGACTGACGAAATCTTTTGTGAAATGAGACTTCAGATATACTGCGGCGAAGAACACCAAGCTTACACAAAGTCCGCATGCGAAAATCAATTGGATCGTACAAGACTCTGTGGATCTGGGAATGGTGCATAAGCAGATTCTTTGATTCGCAATGAAAAATTTCAGTTATATGAGAATATCCCGTACGAACTGGACATGACGCGACTCCAACTTGCTTTTGACGCCATCGTCAACCGCGTCGATAAGAGCAGTAGAGCAGCCTGGCTATGGAACGATCTCATAGGTTTTCCCTCAACTCTATTGATTAACCACTTCGTCCAGGCCGAGTATACCTCCCGCCACAATTCTTCAAGAGCACCCTGTTCCCTTCGGACTGCGTGCAGATAATCGCGTGCTTCACGGGGCATTTCGAGGTATCCTTTGTATAAAAATATTTATATCTTCATCGCGTACACTCAAACTCAAAACTGACGATGTTGTGGACTCGAATAATATTTGAGGACGTTCCGTGGTCGTGTGTGGACGTGCGGGAGATCCCACCGGAGCAAGGAAAGGAGGAGCGGAGGAGACGCGTGTCCACGTCCCTCTGCACGGACGACCACTGGAGGGTGAGCGGCGTCTGCGACGAACGGAGGGACACCCCCAGAGTAGGAAAACCCCTGGACGCATGCGCATGCCCCCATGTCAATTAACGCTCTTTCCACTCTCGCACTGCTCACTAACACCCCCGTTTGTGTAAACTACTTGTCTCAGTCCGAGTTTTTAGGATAGGTCGTCCAATAACTTTACGACATATTTGCTATCCTGTCGACTTTCCCTGAACTACTGGTAAATGGGAAAATGCGTAGTTTATGGAGATTAGCCTGCACTAGTGTGAATACATATGGTTGGTTGGTACGTGGTTCGTGTTGTCCGGGAATATCGAACAATTGCCGAAGAGGTACCTGCAGGTTTCTCATGTACAACACCAGCCGCAGACATTCTACTCGTTTTTGGACCATCCTCACCTGGGATCTGCCTTTGCCGCGTGGACAGACTTCACCGATGGACAGGTACACTGATGCCCCGCACTCGCGTTATTCGGTTTCCTATTGTAGGGACCGCCAAAGCAGGGACAGTCGTGCCGAGTGACTGTTTACCGCCAAGAGCGGGACAAGTATGTTGCTTAGTGTCCCTTCGCCATCAAAGTGCTTGAGGAAGCACGTATGTCGCGCAGTGATGGTAACTCCTCTCGGCCCAGATGGTCCACTTTATCTGCACCCGATGATTGGAACAAATGGGCATCCTGTGCTACCAACTCCATTCCGCCCACCTGCCGGCCGTGCTCCTCCACCTCTCCCCGCATACCGCCAGAATCTCCAGCCTATGGCCAACAACCCATTGACTCTCAACAACATCAAGTCAGTCCTCCCTCGGATAGCCAGAATTTGGACCTTACAGCTTCCCTCCAAATGGTGTATCCAGTCCACCGACTTCTCCTGCGGTCTCTCAGCTCTCCACCAACACTGCGCTTGTCAATTGTGGGAGTCCTTTCCTTACCGTGACACGTGCTCCTCTCAGCCCTTCGCTTGTCGCAGTCCTCGCAGTCTTCGCCTTCATCAACAGCTCACAATAACAACGGACTCTCTTCCCCGCTCGCCATGGATGGCCCTCCCCCTGGATTGGCGTTGGCGCCATTCGATTCTCTTTCTCACCACCACTCAAACGGAGCCGCGATTCCAATGCTGAACGAGGATGAAATAACCCTTCCGCCACCGCTGCCTACCCACGCTTTTCACAGCCGCGTCCCCTTCCCACGCCCAGTGAGGAAGGAGGGAGAACCAGCGCATCCCACGTGGAGTTTGGAGGGAACTGAATTTGTCATGCCTCCTGCCACAATGTAAGTATTCCCCATTTTTATTCCAGTTAATTCTGCCAATTGCGGATCTGGTTGTGAGTGTTTCGATTTCAGGCCGATCCGTGAAGGGTTATCATTCGGCCTGAGCGAGGAATGGTGGAATCCCGTAGGAGAGGGCCTGCCCACACTCGACACAAAGAAAGTCTCCAAGGAGGAGAAGGAGACTCAAACGGAGTCGATGTATGAGCACAAGGTCATCCCATCTTTCCTATTCTTGACTCCGATAACTATCAAATGGTCATCTCCAGGCTCTGGCGGCGGTTCGGAACGATGCAGAAATGTGGTCGCTCCTACAGAAAAAGTTTCCTACCATCGCGGACGGAATGTGGGACATTGCCGCCGATCTCAGGTGAGCAGCTCTCACTCTGCTTTAGCTTCTCTTGATTTGTTTGAACCCATTCTAAATATATCGATTTTCTCGCTCTGTTCTGATTTGATGGACGTGTTGTAGCTATTGATTTAGACGTGTCCCGAAGAACTGAAGGACGTCTCGTACATCACTCGCAGGCGTTCTTCCGCAAATTGTTAAAGTGCATTCCGTGTGAACCATCCGATTTCAATAGACTAAAAATTTTGACAATAGCCGGCGACGCAATCTTTTATCATTTCCAGAGCTATTATATTATTCCTTCACCTCCAGAAGATAGTTCTATTTTATTTCTTCCATTTACCCATTCATACCATTCGATTTCAAGCCTCTTGATTTGCTAAAAGTTCCCGTCTTCTCATGAATTTAATTGGACACGCTCGGTACATTCATTCACACTCAAACTCACATTGCTTCTCATTGATTTTCTGACGTAATCTCACCTTTCCCGGTCGGAATCTTAAATTACTTTGCATCAATTTGTTATCCTTGCTTATAGCGATCGCTTTTGACTGAATTTGTTAATTGTGAATCATTGAATTGCGGTCTGGAGGCCTCCTGGCATTCCTATCGACCTGTCCATCAGAATTAGACCATATTATCTTACCTAAAATCTTGAACAATAAATGTTTGATATCCTCATCTTTCTTGCACCAACATCGCATAATAAAACCGGAAGGCCACAAAAACCATGCCCTGGTAAAAACTGTTCACATCTCCAGAGATGGACATCGGAATTGTCTATGTCTACAGTATCCTCTGGGCCTTCCTTCACATCGGGAAATCCACACATGGACTGGGGAGCACGTACAGATGCTGTGTGTATAGACAGAAAGTCGAAAGAAAACACATCTTGAAGTTGGAGTTGTCCTCCATCTTCGTCGGGCGGTGAATGAGCTGAGAAGAACTCCTTCCGTGATGGCAGAACGGCGACAGTCCAATCTGCAGGGCTACCCTCGGAGGGCTGGAGACAGCCCATGGCCGGACGGGGGAGACTGTATTCCTCGACAACGTGAGAAGATCCGAGATGGAGGAGTCGACCCCTTGTAGCAGTGGTCTACATCTCGAACAATGCACGGTGGCACATATTCACGGGCACAGCCTTCCCCACCAAGAGAGCCTGGAGTTTCCGTGAGATGGTGGCAGCTTTCTGCCCATGAGGGAGAGGGGAAGGGGGAGGGGGAGGGAGAGGGAAACTACAGGACATGGAGGAGAAGAGTGTCCGCGGTGGCCACCTCGCTGTCCTCCTCGGGGACTTCGACGCGGCCGAGAAACTCCTCCTC
>JACMIG010003517.1:0-12055 GCA_014805385.1 Levipalatum texanum | reverse complement strand
TTGATCATATTTCCTAACTGCGCAGCGTTATTTAGCACCTATACACCTCATTCCCGACCTCACGACCCCACGTACCCCCTACGTGATAAATGTATGTATGTATGTATGTAGTGTCTGGAAAATGAAAATGTAAATAAATACAAAAAGACGAGACTTGGAGTGGGAGGGGGAGAAGAGGTGAAGGTGAAGGATCGGACATAGAAATGCAGTTTCGATCAGGCTCTCTTCCGCATCCAAAATAGACGAGACATGAAGGGAGAAGGGGAAGAGGTAAGGGAGAAACAGTTAGCATGCTTGTAGTGGGAGGCTTGACAGAGAAGAGAAAGAAATACACCAGGCCGCCAGGGTGGATGATCTTGTTCGCGACCACGATCTTCTTCGGTGGCCGAGGACGTGGAGTGGAGGAGGATGAGAAGGAGAGCGAAGAGGAGGAGGAGGAGGAGACCAGCGGATGATGGCAGGGAGACTGAAAGGAATACATCGATATCTGTACTTTTAATCGATGAGTGTCTGGAAATTGGAAAATATAAATAAATGCAAAAAGCCGAGACTTGGAGTGGGAGGGGGAGGTGAGGGCAAAGGTGAAGCATCAGACAAAGAAATGCAGTTTCGATCAGGCTCTCTTCCGCATCCAAAAAGACGAGACATGAAGGGAGAAGGGGAAGAGGTAAGGGAGAAACAGTTAGCATTCTTGTAGTGCCAACCACTGGGCCTTGCAAAACCCATTCTGCCCCGAAGCTTGGCAAATTTATCGAAAATCTATCCCTGCCTCTTCTCTCTATTACCCGCCCAGTGCGACACAAAAGTGCCGGGTTCCCGGCGCGAACCCCGGCCCGTTTGTGTCGCAACCATTTGATAATTCGCCGATTTCTAATAGAGTTCGGGGAACTCGTGTGAAATAAGAAAACAATTTATGCTTTCTTTGCATGAAACTATGCACGTTTCGTGTATGATTTTTTTGGTGAATTTTTCAAAAGTTCAGGCCAAATTGCCGGTGAGAGGCTGACAAGCTCTTTTTTCAACAATGTAGAAACCCGCATCCCGTCCGATCTGCAAAGTTAAGTAACGGTGGGCTGGGCCGGTCTCTCGAACAGCGACCTCATGGGAATCCCCAGTATTGTAAGCAACCTTATGTAGTCCTCCGCCGTAACATTGACTATAACATGATACTTTCAGCTGCGCAATTGTGACATCGTGACCACCGGTGGTGGGCGAGGAGCAAGCCCCTTACAACCCACCATGTTCTAAAAATCAGTTCATATTCATGCATATATTGTCGACGGAATTAACCATACGGAATGAACACTGGTCGCCCTCTTCACTAAACTCCTCACTAAACGAGCATGTGAGAGGTATTTCTCGAATCGCGTGTTGAAAGGGCCGAGCCGCCATTTAGTCTGCGATTTTCAGCATTATTACTGCGTTTAGTGAGGAGGGCGACCAGCGCACATTCCGTATGGTTAATTCCGTGGACAATATTTGCATTCGTGCCAAAGGACATGAGCCAATGAAATAGTGCGCCAACCACAGGGCCGGCCAGTGGATCAAGCCCTTGCAAACCCATTCTACCCCGAAGCTTTACAAATCTATCGAAAATCTATCCCTGCCTCTTCTCTCTATTACCCACCCCGTGCGACACAAACGCGCCGGGGTTCGTGCCTCAACCCCGGCCCGTGTGTGTCGCAACCAGTTCATAATTGGCCGATTTCTAATAGAGTTCGGGGAACTCGTGTGAAATAAGAAAACAGTTTATGCTTTCTTTGCACGAAACTATGCACGTTTCGTCTCAGATTATTCTTAGTGAATTTTTCAAAATTTCAGGCCAAATTGCCGGTGAGAGGCTGACAAGCTCTTTTTTCAACAATGCAGAAACCCGCATCCCGTCCGATCTGCAAAGTTAAGTAACGGTGGGCTGGGCCAGTCTCTCGAACAGCGACCCAATGGGAATCCCCAGTACTGTAAGCAACTTTATGTAGTCCTCCGCCGTAACATTGTCTAAAACATGATATTGTCTGCGGAATAAACGTTCCGGACTGTACGCTCATCGCTCTCTCCACTGTACTCTCGTTTCTCTGTCCGCCAGACAACGAGAGAACAGTGGAGAGAGATCGTAGGGCGATGAGTAGGGTTGGCAAAGGTAAAACGACTGTTTTCCGACTAGTCAGTGCGCCGAGGCCCGTATCTCGGTGATACATGGAGGGAAATAGGCTGATTTTTATACGGTTTGATAGCCCTGAGAATTCTCCATCTCCTAGTGAATCGACCAAAAAGATTTGTCGATTGATGTAAGAGTTACAACGATTACAAAAGGTAAATTTACCTTTTTCAAGGCGAGACGAACGCAATCGATCCAAAAGGTAAATTTACCTTTTGAAATCGTTGTAGCTAATACACCAGTCGATAAATCTTTTTGGTCGCTTCACTAGGAGATGGAGAATTCTCAGGGCTATCAAACCGTATAAAAATCAGCCTATTTCTCTCCATGTATCACCGAGATACGGGCCTCGGCGCACTGACTAGTCGGAAAACAGTCGTTTTACCTTTGCCAACCCTAGCGATGAGAGTATTATCCGGAACGTTCATTCCGCCGACAAGGGATAATTTCCCCGTCTTTTGGACTAAAACATTGTCGAGGGAAGAATGAGGAGGTCATTATTGACTCGCCGATCAGTCGTCGGGGGGCTTCTCTCTACTTTGGTCCGATGATCTACGCCCTGCGGCAGTGTTTGCCTGCTCTATTTCCTTCACATGAAGGTTTTGCCCAATCGCCATTGGTTCAATCAGCGATAATTCTCCGGTTCTTCCATCCTTTTATGCCTTAATATTTCTAGAGCCCTACGTTTTTACGTTCTAGAGATCAAGAATATTCGTTGCGCATCTAAAGTGGGTTCGTTCCTGTTCGCTATGCGTTCTTCTCGTCTTTTCGGCCCTTTGTTCTCTATCATAGCCGTGGCTCTGTCCGGGTTTCAAGCCTAAAACGACGTCGCGATGTACTGTAGAGGAGGAGAGCTTGTCCTCGCTCTCCTCCTCCTCCTGCCTGCATTTGCTGGGACATTCCTTTTACTTTTCCAGAAGCAACCCCGATGTTCGCTCAACGGTCGATGCCTGCCTTCACTCCCATGCCTCGTGAGTCCCTTCCCCTTTTCTTCTCACCCTCTGTCTTCTCCTTTCAGTTACCGTAACTCTCAAGAACGCGGGCCTCTGGAACGAGTTCTCCGCCATCACAAACGAGATAATCGTATGCAGGCCCGGGAGGTACGCGGACTCCCTTCCTTCCTCCATCCCTCTCGACTCCCTCCTTCCCATTCTAACCTCTTCCCCTTCCAGGAAGCTCTTCCCCAAGCTCGAGTTCAACGTCAAGGGACTCGATCCCAACGACACCTTCAAGATCGAGGTGCACTTCCTGCGAGCGGATGCATACAGGTACGGTATCCTCTTTTCCTTTTCTCGTCTCCGTCTCACTCTTTTTCCTATCCCTCGCCGCTCATCCCTCCTCCCCACATATTATCGGCGGAATGAACGCTACACACAGTATCGCCGTAGATCAATGCCCTTTTCGCCCGTGGATGGGCGGGGATTTGACAGATGGCGATGGGCGTAAGTCAGTAATGATTTTTCCGCCGGCAATATTCCTCTCCCTCTTCTCCCTTCCCTTTTCCACTACCTTCTCTCCCTCTTCACCCACCTTCCTCCCCCTCACCCTCCCCCCTTACTTCCCCCCTCCAGATACAAATTCGACTCTGCCTCTGGATCCTGGGTGCCGACGGGGGAGGAGCATGAGTCGGAGGGATCCTGTGGCAGTTTCGCCCAGATGCACGGCCCTTCGAGAACGGGAAAAGATCATGGAGAAGGAAATCGAACTCGCCAATTTCTCCCTCACCAACAACCCCGACGAGAAGAAGACCAACATGGTACGATTTTGGAATAACAATTTGCAAAAGTTACTGTGTTTAGCGAACAAACTAATCGATAATTTATCGATTTTTAAAAATCGATAATTAATATTCGTGCAGGTCTTCCTTCAGTCGCAGCACAAGTACGTGCCGGTCGTTCGCTTCTTCCACGTCTTGACTGGAGCTCACGGCGGATACTCCGTGAGGGAGATCGGAAATGTGAGTTTGAGATCAAAGATCATCTTCATTTTTAGAATGTCTAGGCAAAATTGCTTCAATTAGAGATCAAAATCAATATCTCTAACTTCTATAATATAAAAATGAGATTAAAAGATCAAAGATCACTCCTTATATTTTGCAGGTGGCCCTCTGGGTAGCTCAGTTCATCGCCGTCACGTGCTACCAGAGCGACGCCATCAAGAAGCTCAAGGTATTTTTTATTATTATAGTAGATCAATGACCTTTTTTATAAAAAAAATTCAATTAATAAATATAAATAAAAATAGTATTATTTTTTTATTTTAAAATGTTAATTAAAATATTATTATTAATTATTTCCAGGTTATCGCCAATCCGATGGCTCGCGGATCGCGTTCCGCCCACAACACGGGAGACAATCGACAGGATCTCGAATCGATCAGCGAGAAGCGAGTCGTCGAGCTGAAGGAGGAGGAGAAGACGGATAAGAGGAGGAGAAGGAGGTCGATCACATCGTCTCCCCCACCATCCCCCGCCCCCTCCTCCATCCCTTCCCAGTCCTATCCTTCCTCCGTCTCCTCTTCCAAATATTATCCCATATTCAACCGTGCCACTTCGTCGTCAGTCTCCACATCTAACCACCGATCCTTCCCCTCTTCCATCTCCTCCTCCTCCACTGTCTCTCCCTTCCCTCCACCCCCATACAACCCATACATCGCGCCCTCCACTAGCCATTCCACCAAAAACTTACGATCCCTACTGCGATCGTTCCCTTACGATATCTACTCCGATCCTTCCTCGTATGTCCTCCCTCCCTTCACATCCTCCTCTGTCCCTACCTACCCCTTCGCTCCTTCCAACTCTTTCCCTTCCTATCCTAAGCTTTCCTCAGTCTACCCCTCCACCTCCTCCAACCCTTCCTCTGCCTTCCCATCCAAATCCAGTTCCATCCCAGCTCCTTCCCTTTATCCTTCCACTCCCGCTGAGCCCATCCCCCAGCCTCCCACTCAGAATCCGATCGATTCCTTTGACTCGTTTGTTCCCATCCAGGACATCAATCCTTCCTCTTTTTCGTGCCCGAAGATCCCGACTTCGAGAAGTACATTCCCCGTGGCGGCGATAATTATTCCTCTTTCTAATTTTTTCATATTCGCTTAATGCCATTGATTGTACCGTCGATCGGACGCTAAACGTAATCTCAAGTGAATAAAGTTGAACGACGAAAGGTTTTCAAAAAATAACAACGTAATGAAACACTGATCAGTGTTCACAGGGAACCTTTGCGAAATGCATGGTACCTCAGACCAAAATGTCTCCAAAACTCCTTCGTTTCAGAAGCACCGGTAGACTCTTTCTCAATTTCGACGTTGTTTGCATCTCTATGTTTCTAAGGATCATCATAAGAGACCAAAGGAGTTGGAGATGGAAGAGGAGGAGAGGGTCCCCCTTTCCCGAGCCAAGAAGCGTGCCTCGACCCGTGCCTCGGTTCGTAGTGTTTTCTGTTCATTCTCCTTCTCGCTTCACCGGGGACTCTAGCCGACTGCGTATATTTGATTGAGCACTCTCTCCCCCTCCACGATGTCTGAGGAGCCTGCGAAGTTCAAACTTTCTGTGATTCGATCTGTGCCGTGAAAAGTAGTCGAATGCAGGTTGTTCACTGGGAGAAGGAGGAGAAGAAGAATGAACGGAGTGTTTTCAGCGTATATTGTGTACCATGCGAAAACCTTATCGACCCTCGCCTGTTTATATACTCTCGAGAAAGAAGGTGAGCCATTGTCTCTGCCTGTCATGGGCTCTTCTTTGTTCGTAGAACTTATTGATCCAGTCGTTCGATCGTTATCTTCTCCGGATATTGTCGGGCACCCAGAGCGCTCATTTTCCCACGCTCGGACATTGTCAATGATGGACTGCGTGGAGCCTTCATTTACCTCTTCTATCCCAATTTCATGGTCGCTTGAATTACACGGAACATGATTCGGGAGTCGTAGAGGTAGATCAAAGCACGCGCATTCCGTCATTGGCCGTGTCCGTGTCTGATATTTAGGGAGCTCCGGGTGCTCTACAATATTATAAGCGTCTTATTCTTATTGTTCAGAACCATGCCCAACGTCGCTCCACTGCTCGAGAATTTCGAGGACATCCTCAAGGAGCGGGAATGCCAGCATTCCGGTGAGTCTCTCTATTTCCGGACCGAATTGTGAGGATTACTGTATCCCTTTCCGCAGGCTCCCCCATCCCATCCTACCTCAAGGGAACGATGCTCCGCAACGGTCCCGGTGTCTTCAGCTACGGCGATACGTCGTTCAATCACTGGTAAGAGTTTCAGTTTGCGATCACCACAAACTAAAAAATCACGAAAAATGCGCCCATTCTCCATTACAGGTTCGATGGCGACGCGTATGTCCAGCGATACGCCTTCCGAAATGGCAAGATGTATTACTCTGCCCGATTCCTCGACACTGATACGCGCCGGCAGAACAAGGCAGCCAACCGGTAGGAAGAATGTTTTTTCTTGGCATCATGCCAGGAAAAAAATCCCTTTTTTCTTGGCACTGTGCCAGGAATCCCTTCCTATTCCCCTTTTTTCAGTATCGTCACTAGCTCCTACGGCACATCCGCCTTTCCGGATCCGTGCAAGAGCATCTTCAAGCGGTGAGACGGAATACCGTAACCCAAATATCGATTTCCAGGTTCTTCTCCTGGTGGTTCTACTCGGAGCCGGTCCACGACAACACCAATGTTGCCTTCCAGGTACTTCCATTGTTTAGCTTGAAAAGCGGAATGGGTGTGCTATATTGGAACGTTTAATTCGCAGGAGCTCGGGGACACCATCTATGCACTGACCGAAACGCCCAATCTCGTCGCCGTCGCTCCCGATACTCTGGAAAACGGTCCATCGGTACTTACTCCGTTTGGCAACCCCCTTCTGGCATCGCGTCAATGATTTGAATCCGCTCTAAACAGCGTAACTATTCAGATACGCGTACCCGACCAGCTCTTCTCCGTGCACACCTCCACTGCCCACTGTCACACCGATCTGGAAGTACGATATTCTGGCATCGTGCCAAGATTTGAATCCCTGTTGTTCAGGGAAACGTCTACAACATTGGCAGTCGATTCGGTCGCCATTCGAAGTATATTATGGTCAAGATGAAGCCGGTGAACAACGGCGAGATTCCCTTCGAGGCGGAGCTCATCGCTGAAGTGGACACGCCATCTGAAGGTATTTTGGTCCCACCACGAATTCCTGGGATTACGGTATCCGCCCTAATTCCAGGTCCCTGTTACTACCACTCGTTCGGAATGTCGCAGAACTACTTTGTTCTTGTCGAATCGCCGCTGCGCCTGGATGTCATGGCGCTGGCAATGAAGTAAGGGAATTCCGCATTTTATGGATCACTAAAATACGGATTCCGTAATTTACGGAATCTCTTTTAAAAATGTGTAATTTACGGATTTCCAGGAAATACTCCGGCAAGGCGTTCAGCGAGATGATGCGGTGGCTGACGGACATCGATACCAACGTCGTCGTCGTCGATAAGAGAACTGGAAAAAGGACTGAAATCAAGGTTTGTACCTCACTAGGTCACACCACGAAAGTCCTGGCCAACGAATTGAGGTTACGGTAGTTCCCTTGCAGTACGACATGGATCCCTGCTTCACGTTTCATCACGCCAATACGTTCGAGAAGGACGGCTGTCTCGTCGTCGATTACTGCAAGTCAGTTTGCGATTTCAGATTCAGAGGATTACGGTATCCCCCAGATTCAACAAGGCGCGTGATCTGGACATTCTGTCGCTGGACAACATGCGAGCAAGTGTCGATTTCCTCCGAGCTAATGTCAGTTTGCGATCGATAGCCAGATAAAATTATCGATTTAGGGCAGCGATTTTACGCCGTATGCCCATCGATTGGTCATCCCGCTGGAAGTGCCGAGTGGCGCCAAAGCAGGGGACAACGTGCTCAAGGTGGGGAATTTTCCGTTCCGCTAAAGATGAGATCCGACCTGTGCTAAACATCGTAGTGACGAAAAAGGCCTGCTAAACGAAGTAATGACGATAATCTTTCCAGGGAAAGTCGTGGGTCGGTCCGTGCACTGCGATCGTTCTTCCGGATGGCAGTCTTCGCTTGAATGACGAAAGGCTCTCGGAGCATTGTGAGGACGCTGATCTTTGATCCTTGATCTCTGATCTTTGAAGCCTGCGAATTCCCCCGATACCACTACGACTTGTACAATACCAAGGAGTATCGGTAAAAATTTAAATAAATAAAATTCTTCCAAAATAATGTTTAAAAAATCAGATACATCTACGGCACGAGCGTCCTGAGCACGGTGAACGCGCGAGCAGGGGTGAGCTTTCGAACCATGATGATTTGATCTTTGATCTTCTTCTAGATCGTCAAAATCGACGCGGTTGCCCGTTCTTCCCTCGTGTGGAACACGGACCACGACGACCAGATCACGGGAGAACCAATATTCGTGGCTGATCCGAGTGGGAAGAAGGAGGATGAGGGTGAGGAGAGGGCGTACATTTATGGGGATAGCATCGATCATCGTTATACCATTTATTTCAACTGCCTTCCTGAGTGTATCTATCTGATATGTTTTCTTGTTGAAGTTAGCACGGAGTTCTAAAGCTTTTCCTAACCTTCAAAAATATAAATACTAATATTTTGAGGAGTCCTTATTGTACCAGTAATGACGGTGAGGGAGGGCGAGCAGCCGTACGTCGTCGTCCTCAAGGCCCAGGATCTCGGAGAGGTCAGGAGAGATCAAAGATCGATGATTAAGGATTAAAAATCAAGATCAAAGACAGATAATCAAGGTTCATAGATCAAAGATTAAAGTTCCCTTGAAGGTGGCCCGCTTCGCCATCCCCGTTGATCGAATCCCGTTCGGATTCCACGGCCACTACACAACCAAGCACGGAGGAGTACCCAAGAAGCCCTGAATCCTTGTCTTCATTATAAAATCGGCTACTTACAATTAGATGAAACGTTTTTGTACATGCTGCGTAAGATAAATTACCTTTTCCAAGTATTGCGAAAATGATAACGCACACCAGGATTGAATCGAGAAAATTAAAGAAGGAGTAGGAGCAACTTTTTTGGCACCCTGCCCACCACAGTGGAGTGCATTTGCCCATACGTCTACGTATTGAAATGCAGACATTTCAATACGTAGACGTATGGGCAAATGCACTCACATTGTGGCTACAAAATTGCTCCCACTCCTTCTTTAAGATCGGCCCACGCCTCGGACCCGTAGGTTCGAGACAATACAAATATCTTCGAATTTACGCTCTGTGTCTCTTTCTCTGAGGCCCCGATGAACTATTTTCAGGTATCTTATGCACTTTTTAAGGTATTACATTGCTCCAAAACGTTCGGGTTCTCTTCCATCGATCGATCCATGCCACGAGACACGCAACTGTCGTCACGACGGCTTATCAAACTCAGGGGCCCGTAGATAAAAGGAGCAAGATGCCAGCTCCCCTCCATTTCCTCGGCAATAAATTTGGATGGTTCTAAATTCAGATGGGTCTACTTGCCGTGGACCTCTTAGAGTTCAAAATCGATGCCTATGTTCGTCAATTTTTGGTCGGTAAGTCGGTTGTACATTGTCAGGACGGTGGACTGCTTGAGATAAACGTTTCGAAAGGTTTGTAAGGTCCAGAGTGCCTAAAATTAGCATTATTTGCAGTAAACGACCAGTGGAATTTGTTCGGCTATATTTTCTCAGCGTTTCAATCCAAAATAACTTACGATCTCGAGAGTGACACGTATTTTGTGCTCCGACTTCTTTTCGTGGGCCTTAAGAACGTTAGAGCCAAATGTTTGGATTTCGAAAGAATTGGAGAAGGTAGATTTTGTTACTAGTGCTCTGTTTAAGGTGGCCCATTTCAGCAAATGCGAGGCTGGAAATATTCTGCGAATTCTTAACGCTGCTTACTAAAATCAGAAAGCTGTTTCTCAAAAAAAGAGACAACTCAACCAGAAGAGCAAGGATTTTCGAATGGCATGCTAATTGACCACGGTTAGATTAATGAGAGGAAATATAACAACTCAAATTTAGAGTGCCTGAATACTGTTCATCGCTACATTAGGAATGAATTTAAAAAATTATCCGCCGAATACATTCAGTATTATGATCCTACATTTATTTTCAACAGTAAAGATTATACGCGTGAAACGTTACGCGGGCTTCCTACTGATTCGTATCGCGTGGAGATGGAACGCTTTTTCACTTCCTTAATCATGAGGCATCTCAAAGTGCTGATGAGATTTGAGAATTATAACATTTGAATATCTGAAGGAGCATGTCGAGGCCTCTGTGAAAGATTCAGTGGATGCTTTGCTCATTGGAACGCATCCCAGCCCAATGCGCAAAGGAGTGGTAAATGTATCCGTCACGAAAACAAAGTAATTAAAACCATTGCAGAATCGCTTATTGATGGATGCAGCTAAATGTGCAGGAATTTCTACTGTTTACATAATACCAGCATGTGTTGCGGAGAGCGCGGGCAAAAAGTCGACATAAATAACATTTCACCAATACACACGTTTTCAGGGATATGGATATTCATATGTACACAGGAAGAGGCTTCCGCAACAGATATAACGGCAGATATCATATACTAAATAACTACGCCGACAAATTCATTGAACAAAGCGAAAATGAGGAGTGGACCACAAGCGAATTTCTCGGCGAAATGCAGAGGATGCTTGATTTCTACGAGCAGAAAGAGTCGACTCTTCGTGGCAACAAGAGAAGAAATACTAATATACAACATCGTTTGATTGATCGCAAGAAAGAAATTGATGTGGAATTGTTGACCTATCACTACCGTTTTCCAGCAGTTTCTGGAGATTTAGCGCTGATCGTATGTTTCTGCGCCATGTGAACGCTATTTTTCACAAAGGGTCGCCTCATCTACGAACCTCCGCCGATCGACTTAAATCCTCCAATGGCTCTTCCGCTATCAGTCTGGCTCATGGCTGGTGGTCAAGAATACTCCATCGTGAGAGATTCTCTAAACTTTGTTTGTTTACACGTTGACAGCTATCCGAAGGATGCTCACTCCCCCTGGAAGTCTGCCATATGTTCAGAATGAGACCTGGCAAGGACTACGAAGTATGAATCGTAAGAAAATAAAGCCCCGTCCTTCACAGGTCGTCCTTCGTTCTGGAATGGTACGGAGTGTCTTGGAGCGATTCACTGTGTCTGATACTCGACGAAGACAAATGACTGCCAAGGTGGATACCAAGGGTCGACTGATGCTACGTGCTGGTACTACGTGTGGAACGTACAACTATGAGGTTCTGAACGACTCGCAGCAATTTCAATAACATGTTCAGGACATCATTGGGACGTATCGCAAAGGGATCAAAAAGTGGAAAAATGCTCCAAAAATAATAGAATCCACCACGGAAGAACAAGACGTCGTTAAAGTGACGAAGGCGTTGAAAGCGATAGAAGTCACAGAAGAACGGGCGGAAGAAGAACAGCATTCAACAGAGGCTCCGCTTGCTTTATTTTGATCGATTTATATTTTGTTGTTTTTTATTTGCATTGTCGGGAGTGGTACTGGTCGTAATAAATCATCGTCGATGACGCGAACAAGATTAGTCTTTCACCCGGTGGAATCCATGTGACTAATGTCTAAATATAATACCACACTCGCAGTTGTTTGGCTAATTGGCCATGTCTCGGATCGCAGAAGCCCTTAGGTTCGCCGCAATATATCTAGCTTTGAATCTAAATATGCGTAATCTCCCATTCCATTTTTATCCGGAGCCTTGCTGAATAATATTGAGTTTTTACGCGCCTATCACCGAATATAAGAAAGACCGCCGAATAAAAAATTTTTCGTTGTGGGACCAAAAGAGAGATAACGCAAAATGAGAGACGCAGGTTTCTACAAAAATCTGCGTCTCTCGTTTTGCGTTATCTCTCATTTTGG
>JACMIG010003515.1:0-12056 GCA_014805385.1 Levipalatum texanum | reverse complement strand
GTAGAGGAAGAAGGGAAGGAGGGGAACTCGCCTTGGGCCAGTGCTCGGAGAAGGCATGGCAGAGTATTTCCCTGGGCAGAGACGCAGCTCCAACGGGGAGAATTAATAGATGGAGGGAGAGGGAGAGGCCTCTCTGTTGTGATGAATGAGGCAATCTTTAGAAAGGCTAAGGGACCTGCGCAGGCGAGGGAACGATTGTGGTAGGCCCAAGTGGCAAAGTGGAATCTTATTGAAGTAGGATTTTAACGAAGAAGATTGGAAATTAAGAGCCAGAATTTGCCTCTCTTTTTTCCAGGGCTATGATGAGAATACATGAGACACCTGATAGATTGCCAGAATGAAAGAATGAAAGAGATCGCATGAAACCGCAATGTCTCTGACTGCATGGGAGCTAAATGACATAAAGAGCAAGGCAATAAACTGGAGAAAGAGACAGGCCATTCATGAAAACTCGAAACTTAGCAGCAGGATTAGTCATAATTTATACAAGATCATGTTGGTCTGGAGGCCGTATATTCCTTTAGTTTTGTCAAAACGCCGAACTGCCAACTTCCCGTTTTACATTTCCGAGTCGGGTTATGTTTCAGAGCCTATAAGGAATCTAAAATAACTTTTAGTGCTCGGTAGCATAAAAACGTGGCAGGAGTTACAAAAATAATAAAAGATTCTTCTAACGCCACTACTATTCGGCGGAAGAGAGCTGTGGTTCGCGGCAATTCCTGAAGGACAAAGGCAGCCATGGATATGGTCAAAGACCACAAAACCGAGATTGAGCAGCCAAAAGAAGGACGAATGGAAGATGCGGAGCGGCAAGTCGAAAGGAAATGATCTCGAATGGGGAAAAACTGAAGAGGAAAGCTTCGGGTGATGCTCATGCTCATGTTTACTATACCACATTTTAGTTATATGTGTTGAGAAACTTTCCCTCACACCGATCAACACTATTCCAACTTTTGGGGCATTACATTTCGTTTGAAACTTAGAGAACAATGAGGAAATGGACGCGGTTCACAAAGAAATTGAAGGACCTCGGGCGAACCCAACTATGGACACGGGTAGAAAACGAAGAGAATGGGAGCCGAGGGCCATTGGACAGAGAAAGGAAGAGGCTTCATTGGATTTGGCTCCCACGCAAGGAAGAGTGGTTCCCGAAATGAGGCGAGGGCCATTGGTATTACTGGGTAGATAATGTCCCCAAGACTGCATCCACAGAGTAATAAAGACCCGAGGAATCAGGAACCGAGCTTTCTCCCGACTTTTACACGTAAAGATGATCGAAAGACGCTCCTCATAAGCAATCGGGAAAGGCAAAAGAATCGAGAGGCACAAGGAGAAGAAGTTGGAGAAAGGCGAAATGCCCAGAAGGCATTTCGGAGCATTTCACACATGAACAACACTTCTTGCACGGACAGAGCGATTCCGAGGCGGGACCACATGGCGGCATTTACTTGAAGTGTACATATGTTGTACAGCCAAGAGGCCTACAAGCAACATAACATAGAGCGACCAGCAAGCTCGGATGAAGTGTGCACTTTACGCCAGCGAACAAGACGGTTATTTCGAGCTTCTTCAGCCGAAAGCACACTTTGTCATACAGCATCTGGAGGATAGAGGTCACTTTTTAAGAATTTGGAAAGACGTCACTACATTTTACGGTAGACATTAAAATACACTAGGCACCATCGGACATGAGGTGCCTTGAGGGAAATGGAGCGATTCTGGAAGAAATGAATGGGGGTCCTTCGCTGCTCCCGTCCCCCTCTTCCTTTTCCTTGTCCTATGCATGAAGGATAGAGCAACTCTCGCTAGATTGTTTCCTGAAAAGAAGAAAAAATATGGCCTCAATGCTGGACAAAAGGAAACTCGACAGCAATGGAGTCACTCTTACAAGGGGAATTGTTCGGAGCGGTGTTGACCAATAGAAGCGTTGGTTTTTTTCGAGCTCTTTCGAATGCGCATAATCTCGCTTCGATTGGCCAACACCGGTCCGGACAATTCCCTTGTTAGCAATGATGAAGAATAGGGATACCAGTAACGAGGGTATTGTGCTGAATCTTGTTTACGTTTGACGAAGCTATAGGAGGGCTCCTCGGAATCCGAGGAGATCAATAAGTGCAAGAGAAAGTCCAGCGGCGGATGAATAAGTCATGAGTCCATGGTATGTGAAACAACTAATGAACAATCTATTAAAAAGAGAATCGCATTGCAGTTATTTTAGGAATGAGGAAATACAACTAGATAATATCACTCATTCAGCTTGACCATGGTGCAGAATGTTTTTGTGACCTATACTCGCTCCATTCACATTTACTCCTTTTGAGACTTCTTGTGCACGACTCATTTCGCGCAATCCACTAAATGAGCGCTGGGAAGGTTAAAAATCATACCTTGGGCACCTGGAGGTGGTGCAGGCGGTGCATCAGGTGAGATCGAGCCGAGTCCATGTTTCGTAATAGTCAGAAACCTTCAACCAGACATGAAAATATCGTAAAGAAATTAATCGGCGAGGATAGAGAGGCGAAATATTCTATGGGAAGGACCAGATATGCGAATAGGCATAAATAGGCGAAGGGCTTTAATCCGAGATAATCCTTGGATCGCAGCGGGGTAAAGACTTATTGTTAGTGACGGAGAGGAGGAGGAAAAGGCTATTCCAGTCACCAATGCCCCTCTAGTATTCTTGGCCCAATTAAAGTGCGCGTGAATGAGAGTCGGATGAAGACCGACGGTGGTTCGGTGCTACAAAGCTAAAGTAAAGGTCAGTGAGAGAATATCAAACACCCGAGGGAAAGGGAGACCAATTGGTCAATCACTACTAGCCAGTGGGAAGAGCGAAAGAGCGAAGCTGGCTCAAAATTGATCAGCCCGCCGCGATGAGAGGCGATTACAGCGAGAATTGATACACGGAACTGGACTCAGTCCCTGTGACGTCACATGTAAAGCCCCGCTCAAATGAAATTGAATCCCTGAGTGTGGAATGGAGCCCGGACTGGATGAGTTTTTGTTCCGCGTTGGGAGTGGAGTCTCCCTGGCTGTGACTGAATGGGAAATGGGTGAAGCGTGCTAATTCCAAGGATCAGTAGTAAAGAGTCTCCAAAAGACGAGTAGATTAGAAGATCATAGATAAAATGCGATTCCTGAACATGCTACGAGACAGCTTGGATGAGGCTGAGAGACTCGTCTGTTTGGCCAAAGGCGCGGAGCTCAGGCCGGGACTCGGGGCGAACAATTCTGATGGCCGGAAGCAAGGGAGAGCGAAATCCGACACCCATTCAATAGAGTAATACGACAATAACGGCCTCTCAGCGTTCAATAAAGCAATTTGGGAGCGCACTTTTCAATCTCTTCAGTGAGAAGTGGAAGCAAATAATAAACTTCAGACTACGAAAAGCAACGCAGGCACAGAAATAAGAACGGGCAGAATGAGAAAGTGATATTTGATTGCGAACTATGAACTTAAAAGTCTTTGATGATAGATCAAGAATTTCACGCCTGATACCCCATGGAAATCAAATTTATCACGTTACCTTGGATTTTCCGTTGATATTAGTCACTACCAACAATCGCTATAATATTCAGGAAAACAAGATCATGGAAGGAAACATGGAGAAATTAATAAAAGCGCGCGCAGTGCACAGGAGAGGTCGTAAATATCTTGGCTGAGATTCGAGCCGTAGGAAGAAAAGATTGGTTCGGGGCACAGCGCACAACTATTTCCTGGTAGTACCGCGGAAGCTGCCACGAAAAAAGATCGAATTCAAAAGAAAAGATCAGTTGAGTGGCGGCTGTAAGGAGGATAAGTCTCGCATGGAAGTGGGGGAAGGAAAGACACGGCCGAGTGGAATCTTTTGATCAGTGTGGAATATCAATGTCGTTCTACTTTTCGGTTAAAAGTATCAGCCGTGTTAACTCTATGGATGAGCAAGCAATTTGTTGCGACTATAGGTTATTCGCGATATGTTTCTTGCAATGAATTACGATTGAGCTCAATTGAAATTAACTAATCTATGACGAGCAGGTGGTCGAAAATAACAAAACTATCTTACCATTCTGGCGGTTCGCGGTGAGCACGTGAAGTAGCTCGTCTTGGCGACTGCACTGGCGATCGAAGTTTTGGGATAAGGAAGAGAAGTGAGGGACGGGGAGCGGGAGCGGAAGGAGGGCATTCTTTGACAGCTTGGAGAGCTCCACGTGGGTTGAGATCTGTTCCTGGAGATATTTTGGCCTTTGGAGAAAACACAACGATTAGAAGAAGAACGCGATGACTTGTAAGTTTCGTTCACTCAGTAAGACAAACAATAAATGGAGATACTTGATAATCGCATTTTCCATAATGGAACAGTACACTAATATGCATCTGCCGAGTGGCAAGTGACTGAAGAATGGGTGACTCCCCAGATGGTTTCGATTTGCAGAGAAGTACCCTCTGGGCTATTTAGCGGGCTGACTCGCGACCAGAAAAAAAACAGTGGACTCTTGGTTTCGATATCGGCTGGATATTAGGCAGCGCTTCAAGACAACTACGAAACACGCGGTCGTTGGCACCCATCGATGCTCTTCTTTCGCGTGACTTCAAAGGGGAAGAAGAGTCCAGTATCCATGGGAAGGGAAGGGGCCTTTCTCTTTCCTCTCAAAGGTGTCGAGAGGAACGAGGAAATGGGCAGTCAAATAATAGGGAGAAGCGGTAGAAGAGGAGAGAATTGGTGTTGCACGAAACAAGGCTCTGACGCACGTAAAAATCATTCGAAGGGAAATAACACTAAAAAGAGCATGGATCAGGCCGCGGGAATGGATTTTCTTCCGGTTCGGGAAATAAATTCAAGGTATAAGCCGTCTTTGGTAAGTCGCAGAAGAAGAAGAAAGAGAAAGGAAAACTCGCAGCTTGAAAAGAGCCGGTGACCTTAAATGTCGAAGCGCATCGCTAATGGACATGGCAAACAAGGAGATGCTTCTTTGGAAAGGAAGAGAAAGATCGAGTCCAAACGATGCTTCCTGTCTCCGAATTGGGCATGATGTTGCCTTTCAAATTTGCCAGGGCATAAAAACCGACAGATTCCTCGACGCGCTCGTTCAAAAATGATGGTCAACGCAGTTTTAGAAACTACTGAAGTGCTCGCGTGTCCTTCCATTCAGAGTTTCCTCCTCCTCCTGGATCCAAGGAAAACTTTTCAAGCACAGAGTCAACAATGAACTTTTGTGTAGAGATGTATTATATTTTAGTCGCTTCCGTTTAGTTTCAATCCTATCGAATGTGGTCCCTTCATCATCCTCGTCAAAATTGTTTCCAAGAGTGTTTGTGTAACATTCAGTCGTCATGAAATATACGTCTCACTTTCGCAATGTACTCCACAAGTATACAAATCCAAAAAAAGAGAAAATTGATTATCTCCCAGAAAACATAATTTTTTCATAGAGATTATGGATAAACTTTCCTGATTACTGACATTATAATCCAGACCCGAATCAGGCCAAAGTGTAATCAAGCACTGCCCAAAAGTGCATTTGGCCACAATGGCACCTCTTCCCCTTTTAAAGAAGGTCTGGCTGCAACTTTCATGCAAATTGCCACTCTTAATGCAAGTGCATTTGTCCATACGTCGACGTATTCAAATGCGAAATTTCCAAAAGTCGACATATGGGCTAATGCACTCCACTAAGAGTGGCAAAGTGGCTGCCAGACCTTCTTTATGTCTCTTCTATATTTCGCTTATAGCGATCCAGTTGAGTTTCACGGCATTTGTATTACTGGATTCGGCAATAGATATCAATTCGTAACGGTAAAGGATCCTCAAATAACGTCTCATACCTTGCTCGTTTGCTTCCTCAGCTGTGCCAGATCGGGCATCCGAATGGAGGACCGCGATCCTTTGCTCCTCGAGGACGATCCTTGTTTATTCGACAGTTTGAAGGCGGGAGGGAAGGGGACGAGGAATGGAGGGCCGCCCCTTCCAATTCTTGGCGTTGCGTGGGAAACGGGCCAAGGTGTCAGGTAAGCGGAGTAGAATTGAAGGCGGCGACTCCCGCCCTTCTCCCCTTCCAACGAGGAGAATTGTTCGGAGCCCCGTTAATGCGGCCTCTTCAGTTCGTGATTCCGTGGCGGGAGAGGAGATAGAGTGAATGGGATGAAGAGGGAGGAGAGAAGGAAACACTCGCCCTTCCAAGGGCAATGTTTTATTAATTCCACCACTGTTCCGCGATGAATGGAATTTGTGGTGGCGCGTGCCCTTTCCCTATGTCAGTGTGCCTGAGGACATTTGCAAGGAGAATTTGAGTCAAAAACTCCGCAGGATATAACAATATCCGCGTTCAGCGCATTCATATGCCAAGAAGCATTATTCTATTAATTTCAACACGCACACATTCCAATAGCTTCCGCACAAGTTTATGTTTGTCCATTTACATGGCGCAAAGTTCGAAAATTTTCGTTCCCGGAACAATAATACCGCACGTCTGCACTAACCCTCAGTGCTTCGACCATGCTGACGCGGTGGTTGTGGGGGCGGGCGTGGGGGTGGCCGTGGTGGGCGGCGGGGACGTGGCCACTTCCTTGGTTGGAAGACTGCAATGTGCAAGTAGTGGATTGAATTGGATTGTGCACGCAGATTTGAGTGATCATTGAAATGAGAAATGCGCACAATAAATTAGTCGATGGGCGAAACATAGTTAATCACTCATTTTTTTCGCGAGGAGCATTGTTAAAGTTTAGAGAATGCAATAAAATTAAATTTTCATATTCAGCACAATGGGACATGTTTGAGTGGTGTATCATGTCAATGCATTCCAGACAGTTAGCATCGGCAAGCAACATTCAAGCTTATTTTACTTGCTCTGAAACATAACATTTACTTTGTAGACAATGAAAAAACCTGATTCTTCTCGGCTCCCTTGCTGTTGCGGAAGGACGATTTTTGGAGGCGAGCGGAGATTGAAGACATCTCAACTATTTGACATGTACGAAACGAGAGAATAGTCGCGCGATCGGAAACCCAAAGAGGCATACCGGAAAATGCCACTCGTACATGTGTGAGGTGAATGAATTCTCCAGTAGCAACGGAGAAAGCAAAGACCGGAGAAGACGAGTCGTCTTTAGAAACGGGTAGAAATAGACAGGAATGAACACCGCGAGGAGAAAACAATCCTGGAGATTCTGTAGAAAGAGTGAGAAAAGCATTTTGATTATGGGAATGCCAACAATTTAGCAGGAAGTAAAGGAAAAAATGATTGTATCTTGTGGTCTCAAATTGGTTGAAGATAAAATTTCCATGGAACAATTTGAATAAATTTGACGAGAGAAACCAATTTACAACCAGTTTATTGGACATACCAAGGAAAAAATGTCTTTGAAGCCAGTTCGACCTAAATACATTGATACCATTATGGACACGGGGATCATGCGCAATTTGTGTATGGAGGAAACATATTTGCAAGTAGAAATGTCTCGAAGCTCTACGTCGGACTCTGGAGATTTGTCGGAAACGCAATGCAATCGCATTCTCTAGTCCATCGGACCGTGCAAGGCTTCAGTCTTGTTGAGCAAGAAGACCAAACTCGCGAAAGATCTATGAACACCGATTGTGTTCAGAAATTGAAACCAGTAGGCCAGTGATCGTGGGAGAAACAAGATAAGAGGTTCAAGAAAAAATATGAGAAGGAGAAAGGTTGAAGAGTTTATTTCAAGTGAGAGAGATCTCGGAGGCAGCAAAGTGTCGATCTATTACACTTCCGTGTGGTAGATCGCCCCGGGCGAAACTTCACGACTGGGAGAAGAAGAGGAGGTAGAGAAGAGAAGGAGATGAAGCGGAGGAGGGAGGAAGAGAAGAGGAGACCAACGAGCCCATAAACCATTTCGGAGCCCCTCGCTTTGTTTTTCAATCTTTCTCTCTCTCCAGAAAAAAAGTATTTTATTAACATCTGAATTTTGAAGTTGACGTTACGGAATAGTTGAAGGATACAGCGACGACGTGAGCGAAAGGGGCTGCTCGGATACGTCCATCAACTCTCCTCCCACTCTCTCCTTTCCTCATTCTCCTGTCGTCTCACCGCCCTCCCTCGGTTCCGGCCGACTGAACTATGGCCCCATTTATAGTTGAGTGTAAGCTGTACTCAGGATGCTATTGCGAACGTAATCGTCGAAGTTCTCAAAGTTCCACCGTAAATGTTTTCCCGATCAACCTTGAGGGACGCCCGAAAGGAAACGAGATTGAACCCGTGAAGGAGAGAATTGGGAACCGAGGCCAGTGAAGAAATCATCAGATAGAATGGATGAGAGAGAAAACTAGAACTTCTTCGAGAAGTTCGGAAACCAATCTACGTTAGTGAGTCCATCCTGGCTGGCTTCACGAGACCACTACAACGGATAGATTGCAAGGAATCCTTACGAGGCGGAATTTAGAGAGTGGAACGGGTTGCGAAGCTCTACTTCAGCTCAATTGCAACGGAGAAAAAGAAAGTGGGGGCAGAAGCACTATCCTTCGCACTAAAGGAGCTTTTCACCGCCGCGTCGAGAATACTACCGAACTAGGTCTAGACTGGGGGCGTCCAAGGAGAATCTGAGTCATGCCCAGTGGCATTTCCGCATAGTCCAGACACTGGTTACTCTTGTTGCCGACGAAAACACACTGGTTGTGGGTTCCGCTTGTTGAATGTCTACAAGCGGGTTCCTTACTAACAAAAGAAACAGGGAACATAGAATGTTCAAAAGGACTTGACATAATGCTTGGGAATTGGAAAATGATTCTCTTTATACGAAAATAGTCTAATCGAAAAAAGCTATGCATGAGCTTCAAAAGGTAAATGAAGCTCAAGAAGCAAATTTTTCAACTCCTCCTGGATGACATATGGCAAATTTCGTATGATGCAACTGGAGACGAATGGAGGAAGGCCCTTAGAAGACTCCAACATTCCGTTCCGTTACGTAGTAGCATTGGTGAAAATTGGGAGAAGACTTTTTCAGGGACACTTGTTGCTTTTCCGAGCTCTAATCTATGTACAGACAAGAAAATGAATGGATGAGTGAAGTAAACAAGAGAGCTGTGTAGCATTGATCTCACTAGTTTGAAATCCGTTTCAGAAAAACCGAGAAACATATCCTTGTTCTGCATCCGAAATGAAAGACGCTCTGAAAGAGAACAACATTGCGAATGGGTAACGAACAGAGCAAATGAATTTTTATGTTCTAACGAACGTTTTTCCGCCGACAATACAATACTTGGTTCTCTATTTACAAGACGCGCGGTCATCCATCTACAATGCATGAGGGGAGTGGCCACTTTCTCGTGGTTCTTTCGTTCTTTGTGATGGTGTCCCTCGTTGGACCATTCAACTTGGGCCGCATCGTCGTTACTCGTCTGTAAAGGGGTGACAACTTCCTAAAAAAATACAAAATTCGTTGAGGACACGCTGAACCAGTTTTTACGAGCCTTCAAATTGTTTTTATCCAGAACGGGAAAATAAAAACAACATGATTGCATGACTAATGCATAGAAGTTAACGTGACAGCCGAGGTCAGAAAATTTGACAAAGATGAGCAAGTGATGGTGTTTGAAGTTTAAAAAATTGATGGTCAATTGTACATCCACTGTCAATTGCACTAACTCGCTCGAATTCCGTTTTTACTAACTCGTGAAGCGTATTCTTATTAGGCCCTCCTTCCGTTAATGATCGAGCTCCGGATTCAAGCCCTAATCTCAGGACTATCGGGGTTGGAAAAGCAAACACGTTTTCGGATATTTGCTGCCCAAGAGGTCCCGAGAGTTCTCTATTGTCCGAGTTGCACGGGTTGTCAATTTTTGACTACGCACGCGACAATTCCACCCCCTATTACTCAGCGAATATTACGAGTTTGGGTATGAAATTTTCACGACGTTCTTCTGGTACCATAATAAGCACGTAAGCAAATGGACATCTCTATATTCCTTACCGAAGCGTTGATACCGAACAGTTAATTCGTTAAAGAAGGAGTAGGAGCAAGATTCCGGTCCGTAAAACAGCTGTGGAAATTATGGATAAAATATTCTAAAATGTAGAAACAGGCGAAAGTACACGTGCACTTTCGCCTGTGTCTGAGCATATTTTATCCACAATTTTCCACAGATGTTTTACGGACCGGAATCTTGCTCCTACTCCTTCTTTAACCACAGTATCAACCGAGACAACCCGTGCAACTCTTAGAATACCTCGCCTTTTTTCTTCGGATATCGAGGTGCGTCTCTCTTCCCGACTCCAGCATCCACCTCCGAAGCCTCGGTGCCGGGCAACAGAGAGAGGCAGGGGCCGAATTCCATCTACGGATGCCCAGATTCACTTTACGTTTGTTCCTCAGAGTCAGCCGCTACTATGATTGTTTTCCCAGTCTCGCGGTCAATGTGACACGGATCTCGAACCTTCGAAATTCCGTCATGTCTTACGTTAATCCGACACTGTTTATGAAAAGTGTATTTTATCGACACTCATTCAGATCCCGTACACGGATCGACGAAGTTCCTGAGACTGCGCTGAAGGAACCTATTACTTTATTATCTTTATCGAAGGAGCGATTATAATCTATCATAGAGTGGATTTACTTCCTCACTAATGAATATCGTAAAACAACGCAAAGTAAGCACTATTTACATACGTGTACGAATATTCAGAAGCCCCAGCCAGAACTCGCCGATGTGTGCGGTGGCTTTACTCATGTGGGTAACGAGTGAGCAACGCATATTGCAAGGAGCCACAAAAATATTCCTCCGATCTTCTTGCGCACAGCGCCCGTTTGATCTTCCAGTTGCCCGCGGGTTTTGGTTTCTGTTTTTTGGATGAAGTAATTACACATGGCTTTGAGTCTCGGCAGTATCCGACAATACTTCCTCTGCCTCGTCTTCGTACAGTGACAGGCGGCCGCTCCACTTCTCCATTCGATTCCCGTATCCAACGCCGAAGGCTCGGTGCTTGGCAACGAAGCGAAAGGAGGGGGCTGAATTCTGCCCACGGGATGGCGGAGATTCACTTTTCACTCGAGCGACTGAGCTAGCTGCTACTATAGTCCGAATCCGCAGAGTAGTCAAAGACTCGTTCTTCTTTTGTTAGTACTGTGGTTAGCGGGATTGGTTGCCACACTGTTCTATCGCCTTGACCTCGCTATCTGATATGGCGCAGTTTCGCAAAGAATATTCCGCCGCCAGTATTGATGGGATGCTGCCGCCTTAATCGCCCCCCTTCAGATCCCCTACACGGATCAACCAATCACCATTATCTGAGCAGCATTCGAAGTGATGATCCATTGCATCCCCAGGTTTGCTCTTGTGGGATATGTATCTGTAGTTATGAATTTTCAGCTTACCGCACTGCCATCGAGCTTGATTCAGTGCGCAAGACCATCCGAAATACATATTCACATGACATCGCACGTCTGATCTTCCTCGCTCAACTAAACACTCCTGGAGATGGGGACGGTGAATTCTGAAATAGATAAGAACTATCGAAACCTACCGTCGCTGCCCGAGGATCCTTGGTGCGTATAACTCTAACTCTCAAAATGCAAATGACGAAGTATCAATCGAAAACCCCATCATTTGTATTTGTCGGACATGGGAACTAGGCGCTCTTGGAACCTGGCCATTATTCCTTCCGTCTGAGTCCTCCCCTTTCAGATCCCGATCAAGACGTGGTCGCCCAACAGCTCAGCCGATGTTTGCAAGAATCGACATTTGTGTTCTGCTCATATCTTTATTAAACAGATAAGCAATCTCTTAAATGGGCTGCGCATAATAGTGGAGATTTGGCTACGCAGGAAAGGGTTTTCAGATACGAGATATAAAATGTTTGCAAATTCAACGAAACCCGATCTGGCTTTTTTCTAGGAAAGAATCGAATTGTAAATCGAACCAGAAAATCCATGCAAATTCACAAAGCACAATGATTTGGCATTTCATCAAAATTTTTACACGAGCACATTTTTCTTACCAAATCCCACGCGAGCGCCTTTATGTTAAATGTTAATACATAAAGCGCTCCAGTGGGATTTGGTAAGAAAAATGTGCTCGTGTAAAAATTTTGATGAAATGCCAAATCATTGT
>JACMIG010003514.1:0-12059 GCA_014805385.1 Levipalatum texanum | reverse complement strand
CCGCCCCGCCACCCCCACCCCCCCGGCCGTGAACTGGGCCTTATCTCGGGTGGCCATCAGTCGGAGTCTTCATCACCAGTGCACACGGATCGAATGAGGGAGAGCGACGAGGAACGGTACCCAGAGCCAAAGAGATTCCTGCAATTCAGGTCACGGAACGGAGAAAGTGAGGAGAGGGAGAGGAGAAGCCGCTTGAGACAGGGAAAGTTCCCCTGTCCCACCCATAGATTGGGAATGGGGAATGGCTAAGATGACACATCGCCCCCGACTAACCAGTGGTTGAGGTTGTGGTAGAGGAGGTAGAGGAAACGACGCTGAGGCCATCCGGGACGAGGGGCGATGACCTGCAGACAGAGCCTGTCTCCCCTTTGACAGACAGGACTCACTTTGTCGTATCCCTTGTTGTACGGGCCTCCGAAGCCCCCGAACATGTTCTGGATTCCCGTCTCGAATTCGGCATCAGAGTAGCTGGAGGATGGGTCGAAGATGACTGCAAGGGGGCATTCATCCTCTGTCCATGGAGAGGGTTCAACCTGGTTCTCCCTTGACACTCCCCCAGTTGCCACTCCACAGATCCCCGTGGACCAGAGAAGGGCGGACGTTGTCTGTGTCCGAGAGAAGACGAGAAGTCGCCGCCTCCAACGACGACCACGAAGACGCCAACTCGTGTTCGTTGTGTTTCTGGAGAAGACACACCTCCTCTCCCTTCATCGGCCACCCCCTCGGGATGACCTAAAGTTATTAGAGCGCGAACACCACAGCAGCGTGGCGCAGTGGAAGCGTGCTGGGCCCATAACCCAGAGGTCGGTGGATCGAAACCACTCGCTGCTATCTTTTTGCGCTCGCTTTTTGAATCGCCTTTTTGAATCTTATCCATCCCACCGGAATTTAGATACTTTTACATCTGTAAATTCATCATATTGGGCCACGATAATATCTGGTTTGCGATATTACGTGAAAGTAGTTTCGATTAAGCCGAAAATAATGATAGACAAGAGTGGTGAGGTGACTTTTTGAGCGATGGCAACACAGCAGCGTGGCGCAGTGAAAGCGTGCTGGGCCCATAACCCAGAGGTCGGTGGATCGAAACCACTCGCTGCTAGGTTATTGCACTTAACTTTTCAAGTAAATAATGAACCTCACTTCGACAATGGCGTCGACCTGTGGCTTCAGCCTGCATCGGATGAAGAAGGTCTGAAAAATGAGGAATCATTTGATTGCCGGCAATAGACAGGATACCCTCCAATCGTCGCACCACTCGTTGTTCTGCCGGTTGACTCCACAGCAGGTGGGCACAGAGAATCCGAAGCGCCTGTTAGACCCCCAATAGTTTCTCCCCAACCCGAGTCTGTCTGGGAAGGAGTCTCTTCCAGATGCAGTGTAAGGGTGTACCTCTCCCCCTCGGGTCGCTGCTCTCCCACGAAGTCTCCAGACGACGGAGCGTCCAGCAGATCCATGTTGTGCTTGTGCATCCTGAAGTGATGATGTATGCCATGAGATAGAGGGTGTCCCACTTGGCGACGGCCTCTCCGAGTGCTTCCCTCGCGTCTACTTCGTCATCCAGATCGAGGTACTCACACGCCAGTTGCCATGTTCCCTTGGTCGTTGAGAAGACTGCAATCAGGAGAATCGTCTGGGAGAAAGAATAATTGAATACCCGCCAGTGGCCGTGGTGCGTGAACAGTGGCGGTTGCTCGAATGGTCTCGAGACTGGCCTTCTCTCCTCGACACAGATTCTCCGCCTGTAGAAAACAACCATGCCATTGTTCCCACGAGAAACTCACGTGAGGGGAGGAGTTTGTCTTAATGAAGACCTTCTTTCCATCCACAACGAAGTGGTCGCCTCTCTTCGTCACAGACTCTGCTCCCATGGCAGAGCGAATACCATCTTGTAGTGTCATCTCAAATGATACTTTTTTCCAGCTCACGAGCAGTGAAACCACTCGCAGCTATGTATGTAGATCGTGGAACTGGTGGCCTTGGATTGCAATAAAATATGATCCTCGGTCTGAACGAAGTGTTGGTTACGTACCAAATTTGTAGTCAAAATCGTTTTATCCGACAGTAGTAAAGATGAGTGGGAGTGAATCATGTCACCCACGTGAAAATGCGATAACAGGAAATGGTGAATCTAAGAAGATTTGGAATGGATTGCAGCACGCAGCACGTATCTCAGCTTTCCTCGAAACGTCTAATGAGATGGATACCCGATGCAGCGATCATGCAATAAATACAGTGGATGGAGAGGGAATGACAGGGGATCGGGCAGAGGACTCAAGAGGAGATGATCTTAATGGAAAATGCTTGTATTATTGCAGAAAATTATGACAGAGTAGCACAAACTAAAAGGAAGCACCGAAAAATTCGCATGGTATTAAACGTTAAAGGAATTGGATGACCATTGTCTGCAATGTGGTGTCATAAATGTCGTCATGTGCTGATTACAATAATCTACTGTCATTTTAGGACGAAGTTTACTACACCACACCCACCACAACGGTTCATCTACTTTTTTGATGGCAGTAAGAGTCAAATTGTACATCTACAATTATTTACACTAATGAATAGATGTGTCTAGCGAATGATTTAGAAAATCAGGACCCGATTTATTTCACTAGGAAAACTATACATTATGCAAGGCATATCACAATAGATCAAAGAGGGGTTTGTTTTACTACGCTCTCTTCGAACGTGGACTCTTGGAGTGGAGTTGGGCGAAAATACGTTCGAACCGATTGTGGGGGAAGATGGTGATTAGGAGTCGCTCGATGACCACGTAAAGGAGGCGGCGATTGAGGTGACGTCGTTGCAGAGCTGATGTCACTCGACCGATTCCCTGCAGAGAGGAGGAAAGTTCTGGGGAAGTGCAAAAAGAGCGGTAGACCTGGTTGGTGGTGTCCGTGCTGAGGATCATCCGCAGCTGCTCGGGAAGGGCACTCAGCAAGAGCACCCGAACCAAGATTCGACTCCTGAAACGATCAAGTTTTCGGCACGAAAAATATTCCGACTTGTGATGGAAGGATGCTGGTCGTGGAGGTGTAGGTGGGCCGAGACGCCCGTTAGGCCATACCGTGTCCCTGTATTTATCTAATGATTATTTTTCAAATTCGATCATGGACTATCTGAAGCAAAATGTGAGTACCTGAGTGCCGCGAGGTACGACGTAACCTGCGTCTCACTCGCTAGCCAGTGCACCACAGAGATGATTCGCTTGTTGATTGACGTCCCCAGGGGAGTCACCACCTAATTGATTGATATATGGGCAACCTCAAACTCAAAATAAGTACCTGTCTCAATATGGTTAACAGCTGTCGTCGAATCCAGGCCTGACTCGTGCGCATTCCGAACACCTCGTCCACCAGCAGGATGAGAACGCGGAGGGGAATGGAGTCTGTTCGCTGCACGGGGTTATGGAATGTGGGCAACGGAGATGACATACAGATGACAGAGATGCTGCTACTCGACCAGTGTCGTTGAGGTTGCGGGACGCTCCCATCGACGAGACTGGCTAAACAAGAAACGCAATAAAGGACCCCCAACAGGCAAAGCTGTGAAAATAACCTTGATGATGGTCATGGCGGCCTTGTTGAGTCCGTCCCCCATGCGCGAAACTCCATCGTAGACCTGAACGGATAGAGAGGTCCCTTCGTCATGTGTGCACACCTGGTCTGGCATGGCAGTAACGGCTGAAGTGACTGCACGAACCGAGGAGCGAATGGGATCAAACATCGCTGAGATGACCTCAAACGAGCGAGTTGCTCACTCTTGACGACTAGGCAGATGAACCTTCTTTGACAGTGGATCCACTTTGCCCGTGTACTCTTTCTGAGAAAGGAAGTCCATGAGGAGCTTATCCATGCCCGAATGGGAACGAAGAAGCGATGGTTGGAGGACGCACTGAACCATCACTTTGGAATAAGTGAGATAGGAGATGGACACCTCCATGTACTGGTTCAGAGCCTTGGTCCTCTTCTCGAGGAAATGAGCAGAGAGATTGTTGAAGGTCTTCTTCCCCGGGAACGAGACACTGCCCAAATCTGGGTACTGAAGGAGAGAGAAAATATATTATTATTCGAAAATTGACATACTTTCTGTATGAGCACAGTGTGGAGGAGGTGGAAATCAGAGTATCTGCGTAGGACATTCCACCCGGAAACTCGCCGCCCTCCGAGAGTTCGCGTCACTCGCAGGTTGTACAGGGCAAAGGATTGCTTTCCCTGATAAACATGACTAATTCGAGGAGCGAATAGAGAATATAGAAAACCTGTTGTCCAATGCCGAGTGTCTCCACAGTGCAGCTGACGAGTGGCTCGGAATCTGCAGCTGCCCCTCCTTCCATTCGCGTCTCCCCGATGGCATTTGTGGACGGGGAAGGAGAAACGCCCTCACTCGCCGCACCTCCGTCGCTTATCCACTACAATGGACAGCATACTAAGTGAATTCGGATTGATTAGATACAGTATGCCGCCGATAAGATCAAGCAAACCCGAAGCGTGGAACCAACCTGTGACCCATTGTCGCTCTCCGCAGCAGGTGCTTCAGGTCCCACTATTCCCAACTCGTGCAGCATTCGCAAATAGAGAGCATCTCGCTGGAATTTATTACGATACACTTGAAAATCTCACGAGTTTCAAAAAATATTAATATGTCGTTAATATAAACGTACTTTGAACGAAGGATAGAAGCGTTCCTCTTTGCGAAGGATTTCAGCGATCTGAAAGAATGATAAAGATCCCAAATAACGACATCGAAATCAGAATTACGTTCCTCTCGGACATACCTTATTTTGAATATCTTCGAACCAGTCATCGGATGGACCCTCCTTCCTTATTCTATTCATGAGCTGCTTGACAAGACTTTCATCCAACGGAACGCGTGTTATCGCTTCCTGAGATTGCCGGGATAGTTTCAAAGCATTGATTGTGCACGAAAAATGCAGTGATATTAAAGATGCAGAAAGCGTCGATACCTCGCTAAGGTACTGCTGGTGCATGAACAGCGCTGCCTCCCGGACTGTTTCCCTCACTTCGCTCTCCGTTGTTTCGTGTTGGACGAGGGACCGTAATTGGTGTTCCACCGACACCTCAAAGAATTTGATTAGCGTGTATTCGAGAGATAATGAAATGAGGTACCTTGAATCCATCGATGGCCAGGTAGCAGTCCATGTAATTCTGCCCTCCGACGCGAACGAGGTAGTCCATGAGATGGGACACGGCGACGGAATTATTGAGAACTACGTGCAGGGGAAGTTGGACCAGTTCTTCCATTGGAGAGGGAGACAGCGAGGTTAGACCCTGATAGATTTATTGAAATATATATAGAAAAAGGTCCTCACAGCGTCGCATCCCCTTTCGATGCCCGCAGCCTCGATCGTTTCCTGCCGCCTTCGAATCACTCCCTCGAGGTACTCCAGAGACGCCATTTGGGCCTTGACTACTTCTGCATTGTAATGCCTTATAGTTTAATGAAAGTGATAACGGAACCGTGCTCTCCGTCGCCGTCCTTCCCACGGAGAATAATGAGTTGTTCCCTGAGCGAGAGCAGGAGAGCCTCCAATTCGTCGTGCGAATCGCTCAAATCGACTGCAGACACGATATCTTCCGTACGCGGAGCTATTTCCGAGAGCTATAAGAAAAAGGTGATTCAGGATTACTTTGGATGTCAGCCAACCAGCCAAACGAGAAGTTGATTGACGTTTTCGGGATCAGAGAGATGATCGAGGGTGGGCGTTATAATTCGTTTCACGAGCACCTGTAAACGTATTTACAAATTCCGGGAATAATCGATGGTGAATATTTTACCTCTCTTACGAGAAACCGCAATGGTCTGCAACGGAAGTCTTCCAAGGGCATTAGAAGGTACAGCAAAATGTCAACCAGATCGTGAAGATAGGCTGAACAGTTATGAATTATATTCAATGTGGAAACCAACCATTTTCGTAGTGTGGAGTAGTTGACAGTAGGTCTCGACACAGATTATTCTCCATCTCCAACTCGAGATCGAAAAAATGGCTCTCCAAGTCATCTGTTGCAGCCGACGGATCTTTTGCACGCTGTGCTGAATGTGGACGCTGAGGCGATTAGAAATGGATAGAAATACCCGCAGCGCGTTCAGAGGCCATTCGATACAGTCGAAGGTGCGATGCAAAGTCATCGGCCATGTGGCGAGTTACGAAAGGGACCCAGTCTACTTCCCGCATACTGAAGGATTTCTTATTATTCGAATAAGAGAAATATCCCCATACCATTGGGATAGTGCGAAGATAGTTCTTCTCATTGTACGCATTAGACTTTCTCGAAAGAGTTGATCATCACATAGCTGCTTGTACCAGCCATCGACAAAGTCACGCATAACGTACTCCAGGATCTTCAGCATCAGTAGAATAAAATCATAACGCGTCCAACCTGCTCCAAGATTCGGTCCATTTGTGGGGAAGTCGTCATCGGTGTTTTGTGATCGTACATTGTGGACTCTCGAAATCGTTTGATGTTGTCCAGAAACTCTTTGTGTCCCGTTTCGAACGTCGGGTCCTCAAACATCATCGTAGTTCGAAGAAAGAATAAAGGCTCACTTGCAACACACTCTTCATCTTACTTTCCAGTTTGCTCATTTTCACCCGTCCGTGTGTGTAAATAACGAAGAAAAATCTGAAACAACGATTTTGAATGCACATTAAACTGACTCACCCAAAAATAAAACATGCAGTGGATGCGGCTGCAACAATAATTCCATACAGGCCAAAAGTTGCGAGGAACAATGCCGCTCCGAGAGGAATATAGAGAAGGGTTGAAGACCCCATCTTCTGTAGCTACGGTCGCATCTTGAGCTGAAGAGTACATCAATAATGTAAACAATGTGCGGCACAAACTCAAAGAATGTTTGTTTTAAAATTTTAATCGTCAATAACGGATTCCGTAAAATCCTAGTAAATTTCCGGTGAAAAGCCAGACAAGCCTTGTGCTTTTCCGCGGAAACATTTCCCGGTCGCGCCACGTTTTAAAGCGAACGTTTCCCACGTCTGCTCGGAATCTCTCTTTATCCAATGATTTGCAGTTTAGACGCTTTATTCGCGCGTATCTCATAAAAAAATACGAGAATATTGCCCTGAAAATGCATATGCAGGCAAGTTCTGCCTTGGGTGCGGTTTTCAACGTAACGACTTATGTCATAAGTCGCCATGTGAAAACGCACTCGATATTATTGGCAAATTGCCAAAGAAAGATGTAGCAGAATTTCCTGCATTTCCGGTCCACTGCGTGTTATCATAATGTTGTTTCCAGGTAAGATGGCCTACGAGCGGCAGCTGACCCTGCGGGAACGTTACATGAAAATCGTTGTTGCTGTCTCGGCATACTGGTTTGCCTTTCCAAGAATTTATTCCGAAAGAGTTTTCAGGGTGTTTTCAATTGGACTCGTCTTTCTGAATAAGTATCTTCTCAGTGACCCCTCCCTAAAAGTAGGAAGTGCATCACAACATGATAAGCATCCTGCATTCCAGCTCGACGCGCCGCTGTTTGTTACGTGGTATCAATGTGTTGTGACTGTCGCGCTATGCCTGGGGCTCAGTTGGCTCAGCAAGAAATTTCCCAACTTTATTTCGTTCCCCGACATGTCAATCGACCAGAAGATCTCAAGAGAGGTGCGATCTATCGCTGCGATTAGCATGAGACTTGCAATTTTTCAGGTACTCCCGCTTTCGATAGTGTTCGTGGCGATGATTGCATTCAACAATCTGTGCCTGAAATACGTTGGTGTCTCGTTTTACTACGTTGGCCGCTCTCTCACGACAGTGTTCAACGTGGTCTGCTCCTACATCATCCTTGGAAAGGTACGCATTTTAAATTATTTGTTCTTGCTTAACGATTCCTGCAGACGACGTCGTTCCGCGCTCTCGCCTGTTGTTTCCTAATCATTGGCGGTTTTATGCTTGGAGTTGATCAGGAATCAGTATCAGGTAATCCCTAGTGATTCCAGAAGCGGCTGGTTAGGAGCTTCCTTCTTTAGAGGTCCGTGGACCGAGAGTGCTTCAGCATTATTTTGCGCTATTTTATACTTGTGGAAAAAGCCCCATCTTTATCTGAAAATTGTCATTATTCAGGGTCGATGTCGGTGATTGGAGTGGTGTACGGAGTGCTGGCCTCTCTTATGGTGGCACTGAATGCTATCTACACCCAGCGAACTCTTGGCGTGGTAATGACATCCTACCTGTGAAAAAACAATTTATTATACCTTTTATTTTTTTGGTTTTTTCGGACTAACTTGTGGTATTCAAAATGGAGTTACGGAATACGAGCTAAATTAATATTATGGAAATTTATCAATATCTTTGAGGTTAACGATAGCATCTGGCAACTCACCATGTACAACAATTTGAACGCCTGCTTCCTCTTCCTCCCGCTCATGCTCTTCAAGTGAGTAGATTCGATTTGCATGCTTGAGCAGATAATAAGGATTAGATTGAATATCAACTCGAATTGATTTCAGCCAAGAATTCGCGGAAGTCATTTATTTCGACAAGCTGTTTTCTGGGTGGTTCTGGACCCTCATGACAATCTCTGGAGTCTTTGGATTCATGATGGGATACGTTACCGGGTGGCAGATTCAGGTTTCCCCTTCGATTGAACCTATGTAAATAGTTTATCACTCAGGCGACCTCTCCTCTTACCCACAACATCTCGGGAACTGCAAAGGCTGCAGCACAAACAGTCATGGCCGTCGTCTGGTGGAGTGAGGTTCGATTGAGGACTCAATTCTATCTTACCGTTGACTGGTTATGACATTACGGAAATTGGCAATTTCATAATGCAGGTGAAGACGTTCATGTGGTGGCTCTCGAACTTCGTCGTTCTCCTTGGAAGCGCTCTCTACACCTACGTCAAGTCCATGGTATAACCTTTGCAATCCCAGCATTCCCCCATTCATAGTTTTGCCACTCATTGTCAGTCAGATTCGCGAAATGTCCTGTTTCAGGAGATGAAGTCCACGCTCCCCGTAGTGACCTCCCTTCCCACCGACAGACGCCCTCTCATGAGCACCAAGACTTCCGAGCTGGACGAAGACGAGGAACTCAAACTCTGATCTCGGCCTGGTTACTCGCAAAATTATTTATATCTAACAAAGCAGCCATTAGGCGCCCCAGTGTACAGTCTCGCGCTTTACTAATCCAACTTTAGCAAAATGTGCAATGCATTGCCGTAAACGTGTGATGGGTTAACCTGATTTGTGTGATATGTTTTTTTCTCTCAGCCGTATCATTTTATACAGAATCTTCGTCATAGACATCGATTGTTAACAGAGTTATTGTAATAAAGTATTAGAGATATTTTATTGGTGCCTAAATGCTTGGTGATTCGATCCGAGTTCCTACTGTTTTTGTGTGTAAAAGATGGCAGTGTTGATGGAGCGACGTTCGACCAAGAACGACGCACTCCTTTTCCCATCACTGAAACTTTCCCCATTCTCTCCAGCCTTTATCTGATCTTACGTGAGAGCCATGCTGATCTGCCGCTCGCTTTCATTCAGAATGGCAACAGCCACAGATCCATCTGGATTCTCGACGGCGACCACCTGCGTAGGATCTGTTCCCCCTGTCTTTTCCGCCCAAGTCCAAAATCCAGCGCATTATTCCCTGATGCATTCTTTCATGTATGAGCTTGTTGCAGGCACCTGTGGTCCTCCCATCGTCCCCGGCCCGTCGACTGTCGCCCCCACTCGATTCGCCCCTGGCTGCATAAAACGGCTGCAACAGGTGCGAATTCTATTCGATCACGCGCGGGTTTGCAATGTACCTGAAATGTCCCATTGCATAGAACATTGGCTGCTTGTAGAAGGTCTTCTTTTCCGCATCCACGATGACAGGTGCATCCGCAAAGTTCTGCACCCAGTTGGGTCCTCCCTGTAGGTCGAGCACCATGTTCCAGTCCACCCATCCCGTTACGGAGTGCGTGAGGTCCTACATCGTTCGTTTCATATTTACTTGGTGTCATCCAACCTCGATGATGTCCCTCGCATAGAGTAGTCCTCTCGTTACATTTCCAAGAGTCACTCCATGAGTGTCCGTGAAACAAGCCTGAAGTCCAATTGTCGTTTGCCCCTCTCCTTCCTTACTTACCTCCGTTCCAAGAATGAACTGCTTTGGGTGTCTTTCCTTAGTGGTGTCGAGGAGGTCGGGATCCGCCCCGTCTCCATACCAATGCACAGCGATTCCATCGATCATGGCATCGATCTCGGGGTCGGCCAGGGTCTGACGAAGCCTCTATCACCCTCCCCACTTCTTCCCACCTTATCCGGCCACTCCGGTAGATTCGGGCGGAAGTCGTCGAAGATCATAAGTGCCACGTTCTTCGATGCCACGGAAGTTATCAGGGCGGGTTTGAGGAAGTCTCGTACAAAGGTCCCTTGCATCTGGAGGCCTCTTCATTTCACTACACTCCCTCGATCTACCTCGGGGGACATGTACATGGTCTGGAAGGCGTAGTCCGGATCCTCTCCAGTCGAAGGCTCGTTTTGCAGTGTCATTCCCCAGATCGGAACTCCATTCCCAGCATACGTATCAGCGAATCTGTTGCTTACCTTCCGTTAGTGACCATATGACTTACTTGGCCAGGTATTTGGCATAGCTCTCCTGGTACTGGTTGCCCTCTCTGATTGATCCCCCTCCCTTCATCCGTCCGTTCGCCTTCATCCATGCAGGGGCAGACCACGGGGAACCGAACACCTCAACTGCAGTGTAGGAATGTCGATCTAGTAAAGGGAAATACCCTGAGGGCCCTTTTATCGCTGGCGGCGATCGCCTTGGCTCGCTTCGTGTGTCGAATCTTCTTTTCATCTTCATCGGCGAGTGCGAATCCCTCGAGTCCAAAGTCTCCGTCCCTCTCCACGTACGAGTACTCCCGAGTGGAGAAATCGCACGAGGCTATCGGGATGCGCACGAACGTGTATCCAATACCTGCATAGTGGAACCTCGCCATGACCACTTGCTTCCATCGAACCCTCTGGTCCGAAATATGCCTGTAGCAGCTGTTCGCGAAGGTCCTTGGACAACAAATCGATATTGATGGCGGCAGCATCGGTCATTGCTCCTCCGAATCCCATTATCACTTGGTAAAGTTCACTCTGATTCACTCGGATGATCACTTCCTCTCCGGAACCTAAACAGATATTCAGTGTAAAGGGAAGAGAGAGATACTCTTGGATGTCCTGCGCATCTTGATGGTCTGCTTTTCCAAGCGCTTCCCACTTTCCGTGGTGGAGTAGAGGAGGGCCTTCTTGGACGAGACGTCGGATGCCAGAACTGGCTTCAACGGCGGAGAACACGATTCTTTCGAGCAGGCGCATACTCCATTCAGCAGGCATCCTAGATCAAAGTATCGGAGATTACAGTTGATTTCATACCCTTTTCGGAGTGTACGAAGGCTGCGATAAGAAGAAGAAGGCCGAAGCCTCTCACAGTTGGTCCCATTGGCTCACTGCTCACGCGAGACAGCTTGTTGACCCGTGGGCAAGATGCAACCAGGGGGAGAAGGGAACTGATTGATGGCCAGTCGTTCTCCCGTGGCTATGTTCTCATACGAGGTGTTGCCTGGCACAAATAATTTACGACCATGAGAAAGCTACCGACTTCACACAATTATAAACTAGATTTATATATCACGAGATTTCTTGCTTCGATCTTCAGAAATGTGGGCGTGCCTTGACGACGGACTGGAGGACGACCACGACGGCTTCTATGCAAAGAGTGAAAAGAGTGCAGATAGCAAGATTGGCGAATCTCCACCCGCAAAACGTCAATGTATCGTGAGAATCAATTACCCTTCGGTAGTTATTCATAGCGTATTCTTCAGAACTCGACCCCGAAGAGGGACTCGCTGACTCGATTGTCCCTCGGGGAATTGCACCACTTCGTTCGACAGAGAGAGGTACATTTTGTGTTGCTTCATCTATCACGAGAGACTCAAATTTATCACGAGCAACTCAAATTTATCACGAGCAACTCAAATTTATCACGAGCAACTCAAATTTATCACGAGCATCTCAAATTTATCACGAGCAACTCAAAT
>JACMIG010003513.1:0-12060 GCA_014805385.1 Levipalatum texanum | reverse complement strand
GGTCGAGGAGGAGGGGGGAGGGAGAGGGGGAGGGAGAAGGCGGAGAGCCAGGGAAGATCCGAGGACACGAGAATCCGAGCGAGAAAGATATGAATAGAAAGGCGGGGGACGAGGAGACTCACGGAATTTTCCCCCTCTCCGTGGAGGCAATTCCCTTTATTTCAAGTCTTTTATCATATGCAACCGGCCAAAATCAACAAAAACAACAATCTGAAACAGAGGTTAGCAGTCGTATTATCTAGCTCAACTATCTACACGCAGAAAACTGTTCATTCTACGGAACTTTTAGCTCGAGCCCGTAACAGCGCGATCAAAATCTTTTAGAGATATTCCTTCGGAGGGAAAGGTGGCGTAGTTCTTGTAGAGATACGGCGGCGGAATGGCATTGGAGCGCCCCGCGAGATCGGCTACCGTAATCTGGAATTGATTTTTTACAGATCGCAAGCACGAAGACTGAAATCATAATAATATACCATTAGCCGCTATTCTCACTATATTTGTGGCGGAAAAACCATGAAATTACTTTCCGGCAAATTTGTGAGATCTCCTAAAATCCAGAAGTGGTTGCTTCCACAGATTTCGCATCCGTCGCGTGAAAAAAAATCATAGGTAAGAACAGTGCGTTCCGGGTGCCACCACGTGTATCATTCTTATAGAGATTGCAAATCATTCACGAACAGAACAGATTCACGACAATTTCCTTCACTGGTTTCATTGTCAGAGAAAGAATATCTAGTCCGAACTTATGCTATAAATACCTTGGGCTTGACGTAGTCGTAGAGGAAGAGGCCGGGCATTCTGCAAAGCAGTAATAGTTTTTTTCAAAACTTGTGTAATACGTATAAATTGATTGGAGAGACAATTTCGGGTAATTCCGTAACACAACTAACATGAAATCACAAGGTTTTGCCAAAAACAATGAAATCACAAAAAATGGCTTTTCGAGCCCATTTTTCACTCTTTTACCGTTCAAACATCAGTACAGACCCTGAATCACACAGAAGACTCGAGCGCAGGGAACTTTCCTAGTTTTTTTTTCAACAAATGACATCGATACACTTGGAAAAATCAATGAATACTCCAACTCACTCTCTGCACTGGCGCTCGTAGACGGCTGCCATGACTGAGTACTCCTCGACGCCGAGGCGAATCGAGGTCGTCGATGGCGAAACGCGCACCTCCCGGAGCACCTGAAAGGAGAAGCAGTCCATGATGGATGCATTTTCCATGTATCCCCTAATTTTTTGTGGTGTCGATAGTTTTTTGGTGAGGATGAACGAGAAACAATTTATTCTTTGGACGGAAAATCGATCTGTTACGTTGGGTAACCAGCGTGCGGATTTCCGCCCACATCGTTACTGTGATTATCTCAATGGATGATGGGTATGAGTCCCCCCCTCCCGCCGACTTCAGCCGCAATAGCTAGTCAGATGACAAGGTCTCTAATCTCAAATCAGGTAACTCGGTGTTTCACCATCTTTAATTTGCGTGGAGATTATGATCAATGATTCGCCCGTTGCATCGTAGTCTCTATAGAAAATAATAACACCACCGAAATCCTCGGAACCCGCAATCTTCTGCATGATCGTGATCGATCGAATGACCTTCGTCTATGCCTTGAACTACAATCGCGCTTATAATTTTAAAGAAGAAAATCGATCCGCATATCAGGTGATTTGGCTCCCCAATCTCTGCAATTTGCACAGAAGCGAGCAATGAATGCAGTTCTCTCATTGGACGAGCGGTACTAAGCGTTCTCACAATTTCCGTTCCACTGTAGTAGATCGCCCCCATTATTGTACCCTAAGTACCCCAACATCATGTACTGTTATCCAAACTAAGCAATTCGATGCCTCAACAATTCAATTTCCGCAGTTATTTAGAAGGTCGATGATGTAATACAAGCGGCCTATAGAAACGAATAAAACACTGAATTTGAGAACGCGGCTGATGAGCCGCTAATTGCAGGGTGCATTGCAGGGTCTACATTGCAGGGTGAAGAACTGCTAATAATCTACATGGTGTAGTAAACTTCCCCTGCCTGTAAAGTGCACTCTTGCGTGCAGGGAGTGCGCTTTACAGGCAGGCGAGATTTACTATACCAGACTTTTTAGTCGAGCGCGCCTTATATTTCGGCATGGCTATAATAAACTCCCGACTTCAGCCGCACTCACTAGTCAGACGACAAGGTCTCTAATCTCAAACCAGGAAACTCGGTGTTTCGACAACTCTAATTGCGTGGAGATTATGATTATCAATGATTGGACCACGATATCGTCGTCTCTATAAATAAATAATCACACCTCCGATATGCAGCAAATTTCTGGAATGATCGACATCGAATGGCCTTCGTCCAGGACTTGAACCACCATCACGTTTCAATTGCTAAAGATGAATATCGTACCCATGCAGAGCAGGTGATCTGGCTCCCAATCTCTACAATTAGTTCAGAAGCGAACATTGAATGTTGTTCTCATAGGGCGAGCGGTGAAAAAAGAGTTAACGAACTTTCAGCTCCACTGCAGTAACTAGCCGCCACTACGGTAGCCCTAGTACCCCCCGCATCATGTACTCCCATCCAAACCAAGCAATTCTGTGCCTCAACAATTCAATTTCCGCAATTATTTAGAAGGTCGATGATGCGAGGTGGACGAATTTTTGAATATAAAATCGCTGGATTTGAGAAAACGGGTGAAAACTCGCCAATTTTAGTGCATCTCTAGAAGCCCGAGCCACATCAACACAGGAACCAGGCGATTCGGTGCCAATCAAATTAGCACTGACAAGTGACCCGTAACTCCAAATTAGTAGAATTCTCTCAATATTCAACATTCCCATATACAAAATAACTCTCCGTCAGGTTACAGGTAGCTCAGAAAATATACGACCGTGTCGTTCAAGACATCACATTATGCTTTCGCTCATGTAGTTGGTCGAGTTCTGCACGCCCCCTCCCCCCCCTCCTACCCAAGGCCCCATCTCCCCTTTTCCTCTCCTATCCGCTCCTCCTACATCCCCACATCACCTCATGCGCCATCTCGTCTCCGTCTTCGGGCGGATACAGCGTCTTGAGTCCCTTGACGACGTACTTCTGGCGATAGTGGAAGACCTGGCGCACGAGCTTCTCCACCACCTGCAGTCAGGTTTAATTTTCAGTTTGGTATAAAATATCAATTTATTGGAGAATACAATCTTCTCAAATCATAATTCAATTCGCTGCAGCGCGAATGTGCTTGGTTGAACTGTGAAGGAAATTTCGTTGTTAATAATGGTATATGATTTGCTCGACGCCATCAATAATGCTAGTAATTTCTTCCACGCGTCTCCCGTTATTCCTTGTAAGCCCTTCTTGGATAAGAAAAACAGAAAGATTTATTTCCATCAGCAGCATTAGATTTCGATTAGCAAGGAAACCATGCGCACTGACGTTGAAAGACCTTATTACAAAAGGGTATCCTTAATTTCGGAGATTCAATGGCCGTTTCTATCGAGTATTCGTCTATTAGGGGCAAATAAGTCCCCCCCCCCACCTCCTCTTCCACTCACTTCAAAAGGCGACGTAGTCAGTGGCTGAATCCTCGGCACGAATCGGACTACGCCGACGTCCACTTTCGGGGCGGGCACGAAGCAGGCACCTGTAGAGTTAATAAATTATTGATCATTTGAATCTGAGGAGGAGTGAACAAGAAACCAGGTTAAGTCGCGTAGCTTCATTAAATAAAACGATCACAATTACTCGACTATGTAATCGTTTCTGGGTATGTAATGCTCCAAAATCCATCCACTTCCATGCTTCCATCGCAGAAAAATCTTTTTTGGTTCCATTTCAGATCGATTGCTAACCAGGTGATTCAGATGGCACCAACCTGAATTATCCGCCATTAATTAGAGTTTCCAACGATTGTTCCTCCGTAGCGTCTAATCGATCACAATTATCCTCCCCCGAATGACAATCGGCAAGTCAGAGTGCATACCCGGTATCCTGAAGACGAGCTTGGGCTCTGTGTACATCTGCGACATGATCGAGATGCGGGCGCTGAAATCATGCATTTATTTTCTTTTCGACTTCGAAAGACTGTCTCATTGACACTCACGCCAAATCAAATTCATTAAACACCATGAGAGACGTAAGATCACCGGGATAACTAAATTGTTTACCGAGTATTTTTTCAAGCAGGAAAAACGTCAGACATCGAATTGAAATCGACCGAGAATGGAACTAATGAATTCTGCGTTGCACGTGAAATCAACGGGTACACTCTCCGTTGGCCTGGTCTTCAATCACGCCGGTCCAGATTAATTATTATTAAATAAAAAAAAAGATAAAATGCATTAAATAAAAAATATTAAATAAAAAATAATAACCAACCGAGCTTCGTCGTCGATCGGCGAGCAGATGCGGCGCGCGACCTCCATCTCAAAAGATAATTATTGGCAAAACGAGAGGAATCATCCGACCATTTCACGTGAATCGTCGTTAAGGCTCGAGTCCAAAAACCTCTTGCAATTACGATGAATTGTAGTTCCATGATTTTATTCTGATCAATATTTCCCTGGACCTCGTTTTCATCGGGAATGTAAGAAGAGTAAATAGTAAGAAGAACAAAAAGAGAAGAAGCGTAAGAAGAGTAGAGTGGCCACCCAACCAAACCAGGTGAATCTGCGCATCGCAAAGTTACCAAATCTACTAACACAACTTCGAACCAATCTTTCCAGCGGCTTCCTTTTAGATCGTAAATGAAGTCGGCGAGCTCCCTCTCCTAATTGATATTTCCCAGACTCAATTGTCAAACTCATCACCTGGAATGTCAGCGTCAACGGCACGCGTCCGTAGCTCCACGGTCCTCGTCGCATCGAGATCTCGCGTAGGTACCTGATACGAGGAGAAATTATCTGGTTTGATATAATTCGGCAAAGCGAGATTTGATCATCTGGTCACAGTCATTTCCCATGGATATCTCTAGGCTACGACATCAATTCGCCTGGATCTCGTTGAGTGGATTGAAAAGAAAATTTAATCGTCTTCAAAATTGAATAAAATCAAAATGTTTCGCATCAGAAAAAAAAGAGAAGAGATGAAGAGAGGAGAGTTTGGCAAAATTAGAGAAAAGGAGCAGGAGACGACCCACTTGATAATAAGGGGCGATGCAATGTTGAAGGGGAGGTTGCCGACGACGTGCGCCCCCGGCGGATCATCCATCCAATCGGAGGCATCTGAAAAAGGAGGATCATCGTCATCCCACGATTCCCTGTCTACGATCGGTATTTAAACTTAGTAGTATAAATGTCGCATTTCTCGAAATTTCATAGTTTGAAATAATCTAATGAGCTCAGTGCGCTACACTGAACCACCTAGTTCTGGGGCATTGTTAAAATTTTACTATACTGAACGAAAAATCCCGTTATTGATCGATCATTATCGATCTGTCTAGACTGTCTGGAATAATCGCTCGAGTTGCCAAATTCTGCCGTCTTGACAGTCAGTCTGCTCTTTTTCACTCGAGTCAGCCGCTTGCCCTCTACCCGCCTCTACCTCGGAGATGCCACGTTGTGAGGCCTCCCAAGCCCTTGCTTTCCCTTTTCACCCCGAGATCAACAATTCGTGCCAAGAAATACCGTCCAGAGCTACCGTACCCCGGATTTCGATATTATGCCCAAAGCTACCGTATCCCCGGTCAGCGATTCCGTTTAGTCCTCGGCAAGCTATTCGGCGGCTCGCGCGACAAGATCACGCCCAAGGCGCCACATAAGACGTCCAATGTGAGAAAGCGTCCAGATTCTACTGTACTCCCTCTTGGCAACAACCCATCGTTGAAATCGTAACCACTGCGCTCCAAGGGCTATCTACCGTAACCGATTGCAACCATCTGACCTACCGTACTCCTCTGCCCCCGCCGACTACCGTATCTTTCCAGAAGAGCAAGAGGAGCGGGCGGAGTGTGCGAGCCCCGCGTCGCCGTGCGACGGATGGAGCCGAGGGGCCTCCCGCTGCTGCTCCTCCCGACCAGTTCCCCACGGCCGATGGGGACTCCGACAAGTCGTCCAAATCGGTTCGCGTGGCGACGCACACGACGAGCAAGGCTGGGGGACCCAAGATCCGCGTTGGCCTCAACGCCGCCGGCAAGCAGGCCGTGAGAACCTGTTCCATTTCCATATACCGCAATCGATTTTCCGCGTTTCCATACCATTGTCGAGATTTATTTTATTCTAATCTGAATGTCTTCTATAGCTGTTCTTCTAATGTATCCTTCGGTACGCTAGATTACAGTAGGGGTCACGTCATTAGCCAGAAAACAAAACCTCCTACATGCACGCAGACCCTATGTTGGATTACGGTCTAAACATGAAGTCAGTTTGCGATCGGAGGCCCGGTTGTCTGTAAATAATGTTCTCAGGTTCTCGCGTTCTCGGCAACCACGTACCGCAAGGGCATCCGCGGGTTGCAGGAGGAGTTCGCGAAGAAGAAGAGGTTCGAAAGCTACCGTATCCCCATCCACCCCCCAGCATTCAGGACGAACAATCCCTCCGAGACGCAAGCCTTCATTCAGAACGCCACCGCTGGCAGGAACCGATACAAAGTTCGCATCAGAAATCTGCCTACCGTAATCCAAGAATTCGCCTGCAGGACGTTGCGTGCCTCGACAACTGCCGCATCATTCTTCGCGACTGGAAAACCGACTACATTCATGCCAACTACGTTAGCACGCCTTCCAACGAGCGACGCTTCATCTGCACGCAGGTTGAGCCATGGAAATACACGCCAAATGAGCCACGGAGATTCACGTCAAATGGCCAGCACAAACAGAAACCATTCGTCGTTCTAACAATAGTTCATCCCCTACTCGGCTATTCCTAGAGATTTAAAAAAAAGCTCAGTTTCACGTAAAAACGCGTCAGAACAATTAATGTTCCAGGGTCCCACGGACGCGACGTGTCCCGACTTCTGGCACATGGTCGTGCAGGAGAAGTCGAAGACGGTGATCATGCTCTGCAACACGCTGGAGAAGGTGAGCTGGCATCTGCGTCATATCAAGAAACGTCTGCGTCAAGACCTTATGCTGGCGCATACAGGGTCTCACTTCATGCCCATCAAGTTCTATTTCAGGGTATGAAGAAATGCGCGGAGTACTTCCCGACGGCGGAGGCTCCGGAGAAGACCTTCGACTGCTACACCGTGCGCCTCATCAAGGAAAAGCCGGCGAGTTTTTAAAAATGCATCTTTTCCCGCGCAAAAATATATTTCGTCGCAAATTACAGCTGAACCTCAAGCTGCCACAGACGGAGGCAACGATCGGCATGCGCACCATCGGCGTCTTCCGCGATGGAAACGTTGGCGAACCCCGAGTGAACTGGCGCCAATGCGGTGCATTTGCAGCCGCAGCCGCACACGGTGACGCAGTATCACTGGAAGGACTGGCCGGATCGCGGAGTGCCCAAGGCGGATATGGCCATCATCAAGCTGCTCGACGCCATTCAATCGGAAAGGTATGATACTCAGCCAGCTACGCAGCCAAATTTAGATGATACCCTTCTACGCAGCCAATTCCAAATCATACTTATTTCCAAAGCTGCTCAGCCATCCACAATGTCAATTCGAAATGATACTCAGCGTTCCACGCAGCTAAATCGATTCCAAATACCACTTATTTCCGCCACGCAGCCAATGTTATATGATACTCAGCCTTCCATGCAGCCAATTCCAAATGATACTCAGCCTTCGACGTATTCAAATTACAGGGAGCCCGTGGTGGTGCACTGCTCGGCGGGCATTGGCCGCACGGGCTCACTCGTCATGATCGACTTCGCTCGGGATGCAGCCGGGCTGGGAAATCTGCCCGACTCCCTGGAGCCCATCGTTGACAAGATTCGCTCGCAGCGCTCCGCCAGCGTCCAGGTATGATACTAAGTCACGCAGCCAAAACTAAACGATACTCAGCCACGCAGCAAAAATTACAGACGGACCAGCAGTACCTCTTCGTGCACCAGGTCCTCCTCGAGTACTACCGCTTCCAGAGGGAAATTCGGATGTCCAAGGATCACGAAAAGTGAGTCATCACGGGAAAAGCGCCAATACTACACTTGAAAAGAGCCAAGACACCAAACTACAGATTCACTGCCGACTACAACAAGACGATCATCCTGTGAGGCCCGCCCCCAAGTCGTGCGTCCCTACGAAAACGGCCAAAATTGCGAATACCAAACTATCGTGATAAAAAGCGCGTTTCGCATTGCACCGTGTCGAATCGCATTGGAGTCGTTAAATTCAAGAGAGGTCACAATTACCGCAGTACAAGGGTCGCATGGGAAATTACGGCACCAAGACCAGGCGAATCTATGCAACTGCCAGCGCTAATTCAATCAGTCCCTCCAATGTCTCACCTGGTACTCCTTCCTCTCCCTTCTCCTTGGCGTCGCGCCACGTCTCACCCACGCATTGCTGCAATGAGGAAAACAATTTTTGCTCAACCAAATTATTTACACCTCGTTCGATTCGTTGTTTCTTGCATGAAATCTCCCTTAGAATTCCTTATTATCCCACTGATACATACCTTCAAGACGTCCGCTCGATGCACATGTAACCGTCCGTCGGCGGCTTCCGAGAGCAGCTCAAATTTTCGGGATTCTTTTAAGAATTCAGGGTTTTGAAAATTCAGAGATAATCAATTATTAGCAACCTGCAGCGCGGGAATGAAGCGTTGATCGATCTCGATGACGTCGACACGGCCTGTAATCAATAAAGTATTCATAATTCTATCCCTCAGCTCAGCAAGGAAAGAGAACCCACCGGCTCCCGCCTCCAGAATCGACCTTGTAATTCCACCTGGCCCTGGGCCGACTTCACAAACACAATCTCCCGGTTGGATGCCGGCGGAACGAGCAATCTCAAAATCGACGAGGTAGAAATTGATTTAGTGAATATTTCATGAAATAGCTGCCGAACCTTCCGCGTCAAATTCATGTCCATGAGAAAATTTTGGGAGAGTATCTTCTTGGCACGCAGATTGTAGAGGTGGATGAAATCCCTGCAAAATAAAGCGTAACGCTGTCCCTTTATCAATTTTTTTGTTGCGGACCAAGCGTAAAAGGTTCATCAAAATGCCCGGTTTGACTGGACGGATTTTAAGAAATTTAATGTATTTATTTGTTTCGATACCTCAATGCCGGTAGTGGAGGCAGGCGGCCGAAAGATGACGAGGCTACGGCAGCCATGAGCCCTGAAAAAGAGAACGAACCACTACACTTCCACAAATTTCATCCATTCGTTCCCTTACCATCGAGATACTCGCTAGACGGCATGTGGACATCTTATGTTTTAAAATGCGATCAATCTCAAACCATTTTATCCAATAATATTATCAACGCGCATAAAATTAGCAACAATCGTCGATGAAATCATCATTTGATCGGGTGAAGCGAAAACCTCTGTGACAATGACGGAAGGAGAGAGAGAGGAAGGTATATTTCGAAAGACAATCGTGAAAAACCCCACACGGAAAAATATTGCGTGCTTGCACATTTTCATAAATACCGGAGCAATAATGCATTCTATTTCTGGTTCCACTAAAAATCTCACAGCGAATGATACAATTTTCAAGATAAAATGCGTGGAGAGAGTATCGTGAAATCACAGCTAAATAAAGCGAAAGTTTCAGAGCAGTAATCCGGGGAAAAATGATGAACGTGCGCGGTCGCACGATCTAATTGTGAGATACCGTAGGCTGCTTGCTCACTGATGGACGCGGCGTACCGATTCGATGTCCTCCTTGATGGCATTGATGAACTGCCTGCAAGGTGCACAGATGAGGGCAGAAATCAAGCTTACAGAAAAAAATCCATATTCAGAAGTATGAAGAAAACTCACTTGTACGCCGACACGAGGTCATCGTTGACGATGATGTAGTCGAAGAGCGTCGGATCCGCGTCCACTGGAAATACATCATTTCATACAAAAATTAATTTTATCATGTGTATTCAAGGATATGGTAAGTTTGAATGAGTTATGTTTGTTATCACCAAATAGCTCTCATCATAACAATTAAATCTAATACATGGCGTCAATGCACCTAGTTTCCAACAAATCTCCTTTCTCGGGACCGTTGGAATGATCAGTGGAATGTCGGACAGCAGCTCTACGATCAGAAGAGAATACCCATCCATTAGTTTTTTTCCAATGACAGTCGTAGTAAAGTTATGATCCCTTGTGAGCAATAATATAATCTATTTATTTTTTTAATATTTTATTTGTCCTTCCTCATTGTCAACACTCACCGGCATCGGTGTCCTCCTTGGCGTGCTTCAGCCGCTTCTCGATGCTCTCCTTCGTTTCTGTCCCACGAGCGAGCAGGCGTTGCTCCTGCAATCGGTCTTTAGAATTTTTTTTTTCCAGCAAAACACCCGCAACGCAGCAGTCGCAATCAAACAAATCAGATACTATTCCACCCGTGAAACACAAATTCCGCTGGAATGTCAGTTGCGTTACTACTGATAGAAAAATCATTCGTAAGCTTACAAACTTTTTCATGGCACTTTGGCAAATTGCTTGCTGTGTGAAGAAGCAAATAGCAAGAAGTACGTAAAAGTCAGGTTGTCCAGGGGTTGTTTATTTCCGATGTTGTACATGTAAATCTCCTCTGATCACTCACGAGTATCTCGATGGAGGGGGCCTTGACGAGGACGTACTTGGCGTTGAGGTGCGTCCCCTTGAGTTGCCGCACGCCCTGATATTGTATCAATAGTAATAAAATGCTATTTTAGACCGCCTACATAGGCCATTGTTTGAAACCAGCATGTTCGAAATTATCGAACCGTTGCAACATGAATTCACTAGGAATTCCCTTTTTTCTTTGTAGCTCCAGATATTCCACGATTGATAAAAATTCGCACTTTCAAACGCATACGCCTTGCGCAAAATCATAATGACATGCGATCGAAGGTACCGAGGCAGTGAAACGCTGATTATTCAAGACAAGAATTGTATCGGTATACCTGGAGCTCGAGATCGAGCACGCAGATTTTCCCAGTGGCGAGTACGTCGTTCACGGCCTTTTTACTGCAAAGCCGTCCAGTTTTACTCCGTCACCTCTTGAAATAGCCCCACCTCGTTCCATACGTGTTGCCTCCGAAGGTGGCGTACTCGAGAAACTCGCCGTTCTCGATCATCCTCGCGACTTCTTCCTTGGGACTAAATAAACCACCGATTTTTTGGCAAGTTGCCCAAAAAGGGAAGAGGGCAAAACTCACGTAAAATAGTAGTGAATTCCGTGACTCTCACCCTCGCGAGGCGCTCGTGTAGTGTCTGCAGAGATACAATTTCGGAGTCATTGGGGGAACACGGAGAATTAACGTATACCAGGTAATTAATAAATGACTAGTGATATTTAATTCTCAATCGAACGTGATCAAAGGTTCCAAATACTTTCATTCGGCTGGTGTCCTCGAAAACGCATTTATTCCGAACCAATGAGAGAGAAAGATTAATCATATAATTTAATAAATCAGATTGTCAACTCACGGGAAACGGAGAAGGCAAAGCATCCTTCGAACTCCTTCATGGCTCGCGTGAGGATGGTGCTCTTGCCGCCGCCGCTGGGCCCGGACATCACGACGGGGCGGTGCGTCATCGAGGAAGCTGGAAGGATTAAATTAATAAAAATCAATAACCCTCTGGAAATTAAAATCATTATATGACAAAAATGAGGGATGTAGTACAACGAGCCACAGATTCGTCGAAAGAATCGAAGGCTCCTATTTTAACGTTGAAATAAAGTACTATTTTCGAGAGCGGGAAAATGCACGGAAATCTAAAAAAATAACAGAATATTTCCTCCTCCGCCCACTCAGAAGTCTCTCTTGAGCGACTGGGGACCAGGAAATTATAGATAAAGAGAGGGGGGGAGGGAACTCCCTCATTAGCGTACCATTCGCCTTGCGCTCGTCGCGTAGGAAGGGAAACTCGCCGAGTGTCATAGCTCGTCGGAACATTTCCGAGAGGGCACGGAATAGGAAATGAGTCTGGTGAGGTGGAGGGCACTCACTACCCTTTCAGGGGGGGGGGGGGGG
>JACMIG010003511.1:0-12063 GCA_014805385.1 Levipalatum texanum | reverse complement strand
GCCATTTAGGTTCAACGGGGGCCTTTTTGTTCCCAGCACTTAACTTTTCAACTAGGGGGTGTGCTAACTTTTGATTGTGTGGTCCGTTTGAGCTGATCTTTGGCCCCCTGTCTACGCCGCATCGAGACGAATCGATTGGTAACAAAAACTGCCTCCTACGACCTCTCCATCATGGAGATACAGACCCCCCTAAATGTAACCACGATGTCTGTCACGCTTTTGGTCTCCGTTACTTTTGGCTGAGTCGTATCCCGTCCGATCTGCGCAGTTAAGCAACGGTGGGCTGGGCTAGTTTGTAGGATCGGATCCGGCCTGGACCGAAAACTCTTTTGCTACCTTTTGTGAAGTTTCTAATGATTCCAATAGCTACGAGGATGGTCCAGGACACCTCCCAGAGCAAGATCAAAGATCAATTATCGATTTTAAGATGTACGGACTCATTTTTCTTGCGAAGCTAGTTGAAATCACTGGTTTGAATTGGGACTACGTCCCAATTCAATAAAACTCGAGAGAGCAATGCTCAGCATAGGTCGACGGATTGTAGTAAACCTTTATTAGCCGCTTCGCGTCTAATAAAACTTGACTCATTTAGGTTCAACTCTACTTGACCCAATAAAACCCGTGGAATCGAACAGTTGGAAACGGACCTAAATGCGCCGGGATTGTTGAGCTTTCATACTCTGTCCCAAGAATCACGGGAACTGACTGATGATCTACCTCTGTTTGTAGTCGAAGTCTAGAATGACGATCAAGAAGAATACCTACTCATCTCTTACGCGAAGAACCACGGCGCATTTAGGTCCGTTTCCAACTGTTCGATTCCACGGGTTTTATTGGGTCAAGTAGAGTTGAACCTAAATGAGTCAAGTTTTATTAGACGAGAAGCGGCTAATAAAGGTTTACTACAATCCGTCGACCTATACTGAGCATTGCTCTACCGACTGAGCTAACCGGGCTGAGGGCGGTCTGGTATTCGATTCTGTCCATCCCGCCATCCCCGAAGTTGTCTTTCCGTTATGTATCCACCCGATTCTTGCGCCGCAGTATGGCGCTATACCATTCGAGCCCTGAAGGGGACAAATAATAAGAGGTATCTCTCTCTCTGCCCTCGATGAGGCCCTCGTTCGCGCGCTCAAGGTAAGCATTCAATATGTTGTTGACTTTTGGTGCCGAGTCTTCGATGGAAAGATTCAAATCATTGCAGACACAGCTCGCCCAGCCCGTACATTGCAATCCGAACAGATGCAGCGGGGGAGAATCGGCTCTCAATCCGATATGGATTGCCTCTGCTCCGCAATCGGATGAATAGAAATCTTTCATTGATTCGAATTTTTATAAACCCCAACGAATTGACAGTTTTTATTTACCTATTCCGCATGTTCTCGGCCCCGATAGAAATAATCTAAATTTCTTCTCATCGTTACTTTTCGATTTCATAAAATATATATATTTCCTTCATCCCCGAGTTCGACAGGATGAAACTACTAGTATTGCCTGTACATGACTCCAGAATATATTCAGAAAGGAGTATTGATCGGGAGCATTGTATTAGCTCGCCATCTTCTTCCAGTTTAGTGCCACCATTGGCTTTCTTCTTCGGATTCGGAGGCTAGAAGGAAGAAGGGAGAAGGGAGGGGGAAGAGAGGAGAAGAAGGGGGATGACGGTGACACATATCTTCTGCGGAGTACAAAGTATTCTTGCGAGTTCCCCAGAAGACACTCTAGTGTGTTCATCAAGCCAAACATCACACACAAGTCTCCTTCTAGCATCAAACGCGCGCTGAGGTTGAAAGATGCCAAAGATCGATGCAAGCAGTTTACCATCTTGGCGGATTCTTCATAAGAAACACAAAAAGTGAAGCCCGATGCGGGGCTCGAACCCGCGACAGCCAGATTAAGAGTCTGGTGCTCTACCGACTGAGCTAACCGGGCTGATGGCTGTCTGGTTTCTATTCTGTCCATCCCGTATCCCCGAAGTTGTATTTCCGTTATGTATCCACCCGATTCTTGCGCCGCAGTATGGCGCTATACCATTCGAGGCAATCCCAGTGGGTGCGATTATTCGCCAGAACTGCTACGGTTGCACATTCACCGCATTGTCATCTTCCAAGACCATGGCGAGTTGTACATGAGATAGCAGTCGCCTACCATCTGAGTCGAGCGCATGCCGTTGTGTCTGGTACTGCCTCTCCCTTCTCCAATGAGTTGTCATGCCATCGATTGAAGGCGACCATTATCAACTGGTTCCTGATCGCTGGAAACATTTCAACGTCGGCTCACTTCTTGTAGAGAGACTTATCTTTTTTTCGAAATTGTGTTACCCTTCTTCGAATAGCAGCGCAGCTCTATCTCCTCGGGTACGCTGCTGCTACTTGACGACATTTTTTCACGTGCCGCATTCGCAAATTTATCCTGTGTTGCATTCGATAATCTCAGACGCGTGTTTCATTGTTTGTTTCTTAATTTATTTCTTGATATTTTCAGAGCGCGCTCGTACACAACATTATCCCCGTCAACAACGACAATAATTGGATGATGGTTACTGTCGACATCGTCGTGAAGAAGATCGAATACCACGATTCGTTGGCTCTGAAGGGCTCGGGTCTTCTCAATACCATCGAGACATCCCTGAAGGAGGAGTGTAGCATGGAGAGGTCCTGCATCAGGTAAAAAATTATCCGCATCTAAGCAGAAATGAGGTTTGTTTCAGACCGGCTGGTTTTTGCTGCTTCTAGTTTAGTTCTATTCTGATCTACTCCAATCTTTTTCGAATTTTAGTAATAATTCTACTCTTTTCAGTCCTGTCCCGTGGAAAGGGCGCTTGCCCTGTGGGTCAGCTCCCACGGACAGGCACTACCTGAGCAACCGCCTGTCCCTCGACGCGTTGGTTGGGTTCGATCACCGACTGGCCCTCTTCCTGCAGTGCCCCAGCTTCTGGGGAGGCATCTCGCACCTCCCGCTCTCTTTAACTTCGTCGGTGATTACGACTCTGCGCAATCGTCTGGGGTAATTCTCCCCACTGCTTCTTCCACGACTAAGTCTTTTCTCTGCTATTCAAGATTAACTTCAGTTTCCTCATCTTCTTCTTCTAGATATTGCAACCAACAGAATAGACTCATTTAAGGCTCGTAGACTATGATTGTAATCTTTCTATAATGAAAGAGTAATGAAAATTGAGATAATGATTGCAATCTTTGCATGATGAAAGAGTGATGATATTTTAATGATGAAAAAGTTCTAACTCGTTCTAACTCGCAGACTATGCTTCTCAAGAGGGCGAGCTGGTATGGGGCGAAGGGTAGGGGAGCACCAAAGGTGGTGGGTTACAGTACTCTCCTTCCTTCCGGAAAGGTGTTCAAGCTCACCGGGACTCCTCCACGCTGGATAGGCCCTCGGGTCCAGGGAAAAGGAAGAGATAAGACAGACATGTAGGATAGACGGGGGATAAGGGAAGACATTATTTGATAAGTTCCTTACTGCAGGCTACAACATTGGCTAACTGTAAGAGATCAAAGAGCAATGCCAGCGGGCGAAAACACCCGCCATAAATAAACTCTAGTCTGGAGCTGTTGCATTCACTGTATTGCATTTTAGCAAGACAATGGCGAATTGGATATTAGAGGGTAGTAGCCAACTAGCGCGAGGTCACGCCGATATGTCTACTTACACATTGTCTTGTTGTGTGCGCACCGATCCGCTCGCTTTTTTTTATCATCTCTGCCGATTGCCATCAATCAAATAAAGTATGAGCATACACTATTACTAGCAACCGAGAACAAATCTTTTGCAAAATGCACTTTAAACTGTAAAATGCGCTCTAACGAGCCTGCACTGTTTTCCACCCATTTTGCGATTCCTTTGCAACACTGTATTTGGCGCTGTGTTTGGTGCTGCGTATCCGTAGTCAGTAACTAGCAATATGAGTTGAGGTCAATCCGAGAATTATACACTAAGCCAAAACGTTTGCGTATTTTTCTCGCTTTGCCATCAAATTCTAGATTGATTGACCGACTCATCCATTGCGATACTTAGGAAATTAACATTGTCATTCACCTAAATTTTTTGCGGAATTAAAACAATATTCAAGCAACAATGCATTTTAGTTGTCCGCCTCAATTAATTGACGCTCTACATGCAGCATTCGCGAACTTCTCGTTTCAAATTTTTTCCCTACATTTTCATATTGCTACTTTCAGAGCGCACTCCTACGCAGTGTACTCAAGGAATCTGAAGGATGAATTACTAATGAGGGAATGGAGACTGAATATACCTGGAAAATGAGGTGAGCATGATTCGACTCAAAATGTAAAAATATTTTGTGTTTTGTTCTGCGTTATATTCAAACGGCGTTCTCAAGTTATAAACTTTAGATAATTAGTAGCCCGTATAGGTGACCGTGGAAAATTAAAGGAGCACACCTCCGAGTTCATTTTTGAAGGTTGCAATGGAGTCCATGGCCAACGAAGGGACAGGGAACGGACTCCTAATGAAAGTAAGTAAGTCCTCGAAGTCGCTCCAACCTGCCGGTTCAGGAATGCGCACTCCTTTACATCTGCGTCTGTGAAACCGGGCAGAGCAAAACGTTTATGGTGAGTCCACCTATTCCAGAACTCAGCGAAGGCTTGTTACAGGCTGAAGGATTCACCGGGGCTGACTTGAAGCGAAAAATTCAGAGTTAATTCCAGCTCGAAGAGAGTAAGTGATCAATGAAAATGTTTCACCCGTTAATTCATAGCGTTCGCCATCTACATGAACGGAGTCGAGGTAGAAGGTGACTTCATCTCTACGCCAGGAACGTGGAGTCGCATAAAGGCAAGAGGTAAAGCAGCAAAAGAGACATTATCGGGGCCTCTGGTGAAAAAATAATGTCACTAATAATTTTTCAGAGTGGAAGTAACCAGGAGAAACGCCGTGCCAACATGAATTTTCTCAAGGCAATCGAAGCCGATCCGACGATCGCTGAGAAGGTATTTAAGATGGACATGGAATTTTCGAGGAAAAGTTTGTCTCAAGTGACAAAAATGCGGATGAGTCTATTAGAGAGAACCCGGAGCGTTCTAATTCACATGCCCGGACAACCCCACTGACACGGACTGCGCTTTGATCTATCTCCTCGAGCCCCTTTTCATGGTCGATTGAATCACACGGGTCGAGAAACGGGGTTCGTAAGGTAGTTCACAAGCGCGCGCAGTCCGTCATGGGGTTTACCTGACGTGGGAATTAGAACGATTCGGGCTCTTTACAATAGTCTTTTTCAAAAGTACCGGATAGCGGGAATGTTACTAGTTTCCAGCACGCCATCGGTAAACCTATTTATTCGTTGCGAAAAATAATCAACGGAATAAACTTCAGTTCACTCTTGCAGCTCGGTGGCGTCATGGCTCCCAGTAGCATCCACGAGGTCACGTTGACTCATAATATAGTAAGAACTTTAAATCCTTTAAGAACTCGAGTATTTGCTGCAAAGAAATCTTATCTGCTGCAAAATAAATATATATTTACAGTCTGGATCATTTCTTTCAGATCCAGGATCTCAATGGACTCCTCTCGAGCTTTTCTAATGAGGCGGAGAAGGAAAAGGACAAAGATCCGGAAGGGTGCGTCGTACCTTCCATTCTCAATTTCAAGTATCCCAAACGCACGAAAGATGAAAATTCGGTGAGAATTATTATCTACTAGAATAATATTCTCTTCTTGTTTTATCCTGAATATTCTTTCCCACAGATTGTTTCCTAGCATGATTTAACTTGTTCTATTATGTATATCACGCGAGATTAGATTTTCTAGCTAAGATTTTCAGGACACGGTTCTGATTTCTTAATGAATATGTTTGTTAGATTTTATTTATTTTTAAAGATTTTATCACGATGTACCGTTTTCGAGAGCAAATATTTCATTCGATAAAAAATCTTTTGCAAAATGTGCTCTAAACAGTCTAAAACAACGCCAACGAGCCAGCATAGATTTCCACCCATTTTGCGATTCCCTTGAAACACTGTCTTTAGCGCAATGATTGGAAGCGCGTATCCGTATTCAGTAATAGCATTGTCCTTTGCCTAAATATGCTTTTTCGGAATTTTTAAAAGATTATCAACTCCTGTAGAGTCGACGTATGTAAGCAATAGTAGATCGATGTTGCCTTTCCCTTTTCTACTTTGTCTGACCCCCAATATCAACTCCTTCCAGAGCTGAAGATTGTATGCAACAGCAGAGATGTCTTATTCCGCTCTCTTTCTCTGTTCTCTCTTGCCTTTCTCCTTCTGATACCCTCGATTGATAAGAGATGACAGTCTCTCCCAGCCCAGGGATGACCACATGAAAGAATAGTCGTTGACTTATGTTCAAACTGCAATTCATCTTTAGTTGACCTTTATTTGTCCGATCGTAGGTATTTTCCGCCTCTCGTTTCACATTTTATCCATATTTTTTCATATTGCTTCTTTCAGAGCGCACTCTTACGCAGTGTACTCAAGGAATCAATGAAAGAAGGAATGTACCCGGACAATGAGGTGAGCATGATTCGATACAAAATGTAAAAATATAGCGTGTGTGTTCGTTTTGCGTTTCATTTTAACGGTGGATTCCTGTTATAAACATCATAAAATTAGCATCAAGCGATATCCACTATATTGTCCGAGTTGCACGGGTTGACCTTTTGCATACGAGCTTATTATGGTTCCGCTGAGTAATAGGAGCGGAATTGTTGCGTGCGTAGTCAAAAATTGACATCCCGTGCATCTCCGGCGATATGTGATCGTGGAAAATTAAAGGAGCCGCCCACATTTAATATTTCTGGAAAATAATAATTGATTTATACAGCGCATCGCCGTATTCGAGGCGGCGTACACCTAGAAGGCGTCGTCCGACGAGGACAGCGACGTCATGGACGATCAGGCTCTCATCATGGAGTGCTTTCCTCAACTATTCGAGAAGAGTAAGTCGATTAGTATCTATGTATCAAGAAGATATGAAGATAGGTTTTCCATACTCAACTGATCTGATCTGAAAATTGTTTTTACAAACGGCAACTTTGTTCATTTGACCTGAACATGATTTGTAAAAAAAGGGGTTTCAAGAACTTTCCTCGTTCTCGTTGATTTCGTTTTGCATCAGAGTGTTTCAGCAACGGACCCCACCTCTATATTCACGGAGGTGAGCCACCGCGTCCACCACCACGAGGTTATTTCCCATCATTTATTCAAAGTTCTGTTCCATAACCGCAGATGCCACTCGCCCTCTGGTTTCCGCATGTTCTTCCCGTCCCAGACAAGGAGCCAATTGTCGACCGGTGAGGGGACAACATATCTTCCATTGGATTCGCAAGAGTCGAGCTTTGTCTTCGTAGGTCGACAATTGGAAGATATCGACAACGCGCGGTGCCTCAAGTTGGACGATGGCGACATCATGATGGCTCAGCCTTTCTGGAGTGCAATTACACCTATGTAGTATTCCATTACCTTGGAGACCATGACATGAATTTCTATGAAGCTTAAAGCTCAATTTTTATGTTTCATTTTCTTTACACTCGATGTAACAAAACAATAAATTAATATTAAAATAATTTCTGATAAACTTTGATAGGTTCTTTGTGAAGCTTGCAATGCCGATTATCTCCCAACTTCTCTCAGCATGGCAGGTTGGATTATCTGATTTTTATGCAAATTCAGTGCGCCAAATCACTGAAGTGCACTCTTAATAGCTAAAAACGCGTTGGGTACGTGTCTTGAGGAGGACTGAGCCTCCTCAATTCCGACTGTGGTGTTCCCATTTACGTATGCCAAACTGAGGACACGAACCCATTTGTCCCGAGGTCGTCCCCGAGGTGAGGAGCCCTCATGCTCATTGCGTGCGGCACACAATTGGAACATTCCCTTTATTTACCTCATACACATTACACAATACCAAGATGCTAAGGTCGATATGAAGTCGGTCCGGATGGGTGAGAGATGGCACGAAGCCGGGAGAACGGGGACCGGGCCCATGTGGCGGGCACCGGAACCCCGACCGTTAGGGACGGTCTCTTATATAGGGTCGGGGCAGAAGCTAACACAGTGATAAGGGGGTATGACGGAATATAGCAGATTACAGGGGGCGGGGAGCTTACGAACGATACACGAATGAACGCATTCGAGTATAACCATTTGCAAAAAATAGTCTCTAATCCCATCTAAATACGAACTTGCACAGTTTTCACCCAATTTGCGATTCATGTGCAACACTGTCTTTATCGCACTGTTTGGAGCCGCTTATCCGTAGTCAGTAAAATGCAATCTGAGCCGAGGCCAAACCGAGGCTCTTATGTACAGACAGCCAAAACAGTTGATAGTGCCCCCTTTCTCGCGCTGCCATAAAATTCTAGAATGAAGTTTGGAAAAATCAACGTTGTCGTTAGCCTGAATGTTTTCGAAATTTTTAAAAGATTATCAACTCCTGTAGAGTCGAAGTATGGAAGCAATAGTAGATAGATGTTGTCTTTCCCTTTTCTGCTTTGCCTTACAACCAATATCAACTCCTTCCAGAATTGAAGATTGTAAGCAGCAGTAATCTCTTGTTCCGCTCTCTTTCTCTGTCCTCTCTTGCCTTTCTCCTTCTGATTCCCCCGATTGATAAGAGAATGCAGTCTCTCCCAGCCCAGGGATGTAGAGGAGCGGCGATTTCCCCCTATCGATCCCTCATCCCCTCCTGTGTTTGATAGCCTCACGTAAATTGCTATGTCCCCTGTAGTAATAAAGACCCCTGAAATGGGACACTGTCGCACTACCCACGCATTCTACCACGACCACATGAAAGAATAGTCGTTGACTTTGTTATGTTCAAACTGCAATTCATCTTTAGTTGACCTTTAATTGCCCGATCGTAGAAATTGTCCGGCTCAATGAATCGACGCTCTACATGTAGCATTCGCGAACGTCTCGTTTCAGATTTTATCCCTATTTTTCATATTGCTTCTTTCAGAGCGCACTCTTACGCAGTGTACTCAAGGAATCTGAAGGATGAATTAAAAATGAAAGAAGGAATGTACCTGGACAATGAGGTGAGCATGATTCGATTTAAAATGCTAAAATATAGTTTGTGTTCGTTCTGCGTTTTATTTTTACGATGAACTCGTATTATAAACATCAGAATAATAGCATCGAAGCAATAACCACTATATTGTCCGAGTTGCACGGGTTGTCACGGTTAATAGTGTGGTTAGCGGATGACCTGTTCGCTTCCACAAGGAATTTAAAGGTGACTTTTTGCATAGGAGCTTATTATGGTACAAGCAGAAGGTTCCGCTGGGCAATAGGAGCGGAATTGTTGCGTGCGTAGTCAAAAATTGACATCCCGTGCATCTCGGGCGATAGGTGATCGTGGAAAATTAAAGGAGCCTGCCACTTTAATATTTCTGGATAATAATAATTGATTTATACAGCGCATCGCCGTATTCGAGGCGGTGAACACCTAGAAGGCGTCGTCCGACGAGGACAGCGACGCCATGGACGACCAGGCTCTCTTCATGGAGTGCTTTCCTCAACTATTCGAGAAGAGTAAGTCGAATAGTATGTAGAAAGAAGATACGAAGATAGATTTTCCATACTTAAAGAAGGGGTGGGAGGAACTTTGCTGATTACGGTCATTATGGAAATCCAGACCCGACTTAGGCCAAAGTGCAATCAGACTCAGGCCAAAAGTGCATTGTCCACAATGGCCACAATGAAAATCGGTTTCCTCCGACGCCTTCTTCAACTGATGGGAGAATTGTTTTTACAAAAGGCAACTTTGCTCATTTGACCTGAACATGATTTCTAAAAAGGGGTTGCAAGAACTTTCCTCGTTCTCGTTGATTTTGTTTTGCATCACAGTGTTTCAGCGACGGACACCACCTCTATATTTACGGAGGTGAGCCACCGCGTCCACCACCACGAGGTTATTTCCCATCATTTATTCAAAGTCATGTTCCATAACCGCAGATGCCACTCGCCCTCTGGTTTCCGCATGTTCTTCCCGTACCAGACAAGGAACTTATTGTCGACCGGTGAGGGGACTACATATCTTCTATTGGGTTCGCAAGAGTCAAGCTTTGTCTTCGTAGGTCGACAATTGGAAGAAATCGACAACGCGCGGTGCCTCAAGTTGGACGATGGCGACATCATGATGGCTCAGCCTTTGTGGAGTGCAACTACGCCTTGTATTCCACTACCTTGGTGACCATGACATGAATTTCTATGAAGTTTAAAGCTCAATTTTTATGTTTCATTTTCTTTACCCTCGATGTAAAAAACCAATAAATTAATATTAAAATAATTTCTGATAAACTTACAAGTGGTTACTGGTACAACAAGTAGTATTTTTAAAATTAGTTCTTTGGAACCGCGGGTGTATCCTGCAATCTGACCAATCAAGGCCAATTAGAGGCGTCCCGTTCTCACTCACTTCGTCATGCTATGAGGGTGTCGAAATGACTGGGAGCATCCTTTTTCCTTCGGGGGCACTTACCGTGTATTGAGAGACATGGAGAAGGGCGACTCCTGGACGACGGCGAGCCGAATCGCCTTCTCTGGTGAGGAAGGGGAGCGTACTGGACCCCTACGTCGTTGGGAATGATATTCTAATTGATAGTTATGTCCTCTTCAGGCATCAACGTGATGTTCTTCCCCAAGCAGCCGCTATTAGCAGTTGTATATGTACATGGTCACGCCAATGTATTTGGTGCTTACTCATTGTCTTGTTCTGTGCGCGCATCAACTGTTGTCTCTCTCTTTATAATGAGTTGTCATTGATTGAACGGTGGAAGTATGCCACCCATTTTGACTTGTTCTTTGTGAAGCTTGCAATGTCGATTATCTCCCAACTTCTCTCAGCATGGCAGATTGGATTATCTGATTTTTAAGCAAATTCACTGCGCCAAATGATTGAAGTACACTCTTATTTGCTAGAACGATACACAGATGATCGCATTCCAGTAAAAACAATTAGCAAAAAAGCAGTCTAAAAGCCCATCTTAATACGAACTTGCACAGTTTTCACTCATTTTGCGATTCGTTTGCAACACTGTCTTTATCGCGATGTTCGGAGCCGCGTATCCGTAGTCAGTAACATATAATCTGATGTGATCCGCGGCCAATCCGAGGCTCTTACAGACAGCCAAAACAGTTCATTCTCGCGCTGCCATAAAATTCTAGATTGAAATTTGGAAAAATCAACGTTGTCGTTAGCCTGAATTTTTTTCGGAATTGTTTAAAGATTATCAAGTCCTGTAGAGACGAAGTATGCAAGCAATAGAAGATCGACATTGTCTTTCCATTTTCTACTTTGACTTACCCCTACTCCATCCAGAGATGAAGATTGCATGCAAGAGTGTTCCGCTCTCTTTCTCTGTTCTCTCTTGCCTTTCTCCTTCTGATTCCCCCGTGTGATAAGAGAAGGCAGTTTCTCCCAGCCCTGGCATGTAGGGAAGCGGCGGTTTCCCCCTCTCGACCGCTCTCCCCCTCCCGTTGACTTTGTTATGTTCGAACTGCAATTCATCTTTAGTTGACCTTTAATTGCCCGATCGTAGGAATTGTCCGGCTCAATAAATTGACGTTCTCGTTTCAAATTTTATTCCATACTTTTTCATATTGCTTCTTTCAGATCGCACTCTTACGCAGTGTCCACAAGGAATCTGAACGATGAATTAAAAAGGAAGGAAGGAATATGCCCAAGCAATGAGGTGGGCAAGATTCGATTCAAAATGTAAAAATATAGTGTGTTTGTTCGGCGTTTTATTTTAACGGCGGATTCCTGTTATAAACATCATATAATTAGCATCAAGCGATATCCACTATATTTAGGGGCCGCAAGCTCCGCCCACTTTGGGGGGGACATGAAAATGCCAAAAAATGGTCCGATCGAGGTGACAGCTCGAATACAGCACCAAATGAGCCGATCATGGGCTCATTTTGGAGCTTATTCAATTCTACGTCGTTTATTTGTTGGCTGAACATGAAAGAAATTGTATTTCAAATAGTGAAATAAATAATAAAATTCGTCCAGTTGGAGCGCTTAATAGAAATCGAGGTGGGGCTAATTCCACGAGCTTTG